>JBBPJW010001045.1:0-16519 GCA_038088935.1 Pulveroboletus aff. viridisquamosus
TCTTCGTTCGCTCGATATTGCTGATTCGAGTTACACCGAATCGTTCTCCATGGATCTCCTCGCCTCCGTGGTGAAGTTGCAAAACCATGTCCACGACTTACGGTATCTCGGAACGCTCGTCCTGCCTGTTGAAGGCCACGTTGTACGTAGCTTTGTCTCAAGGGGGTCGTTGCCGGTTGACATCCCTTATCAAGCGTCTCAGGTTCTATGGACTGTTGCGAACACTTGGTTCCCTGGAGTGTGTCGAGGTGGACGTCTCGGAGTGGGAGCCATCACCACCCATTCCGGCAGGCGTGCGCGCGCTGGCAAATGAGCTGCGGCTTTACTGTCCGTCACTCCAACGGGTGATATTTGTCGACGATTTCGAGAGGACGGTCATTGCCGCGTCTCATGACTTTTACGCCCCAGACGACGATACCAGCGCTGAGGACATCTGGAGAGAACTTTAACCGGCTTTTTCTTTTTCGAATCCTCTCGAAGGCTGCCACAGTATTATTATAGACTTCATTGCCCCTTTCATTGAGTCGTCCTGCTTGCCGTTCTTCGTGTCCACCGCATGTAGCTGTAATAGAAACCATGGAGGCTCTCCGCTTGTAGCAACGATCCTGTCTCATATGTTATTCAGACGTGTGACCTGCGATCCGCGGTTATATCGGGAAGCTGGTCACTGTTGTCTGGGAATGGCCCGGTGCGACGGATGGACGAGCCTGACGTGTGTGCGTCTGTATGTAACTCTAACTGACCTTGTTCTCCCCGTCGTCAGTACTTTGAACTCAGACGACGGATAGTGACCAAACGCTGATGCTATGCCAGCATCCTGATCCACGCCTTGGGGAAGCCCGGAGCTTACTGCTGGCCTGATAAGCTACGTTGCGCATGCTAACGTCAAGGACGCGTTATAGCCAATCGGCATGTCCCTGAAATGCCTGTCTTTACGAGATAAGCGGCCGATTTAACAGCAAGTTTAAGTGGGAGTGCTGTGCAGACTGCGATCGCTCCCCGTTTCTGATGTGAGCGTGCCCGTGCTCGTGCAGATTTTTTCATCGAGCCGGCTTGGGGACGCGTGCGCGGTCGAGACTCGTCGTGTGTGTGGGTGGTCGTTCCCGAGTCACAGACACGTTGCCCGATGCGCAGAAGAACACGCTCATTCATATTACGACGATGATCGAAAGGGGATGCCATATATTCTGGTACACCGATCGACCCTGACTAGCTGGCTGGCTGGCGGGAGAACGAAGGGCTGATGTCCTCCTTTCTAGCGACTTCACATGACGGCCTTGTGGCAGAAGCACATTTGCGCAGCGGTCTTAGAATGACTGCCCACACCTTTTTTTTTTTTTTTTCGTGGGTAGCTTGACGACGATGGACCGCGGCGTTGCGGTGTGGACTAACACAGAGGTGCACTTGTTTTGGGTGACGGCGATCCAGACTAGATTCGGCGTGGCATGCCAGGATGTGTCTGTGTGGCCTTGGTGAGATGGTGGAGAGCTGCGGTGCTGCGTGTGTGGGTCCGGCGTGGTGCCCCTCGACGTGCTATCTCATCGATCTGTTCTCAAGCGGCCCTGGTGCGGCCGAGATGATTTACGGTCTGAAACAAAAAGGCCTCTTCTCCTGACACTTCGCCGAGCGCACGCCAATCGTTCGGTGCAGTCGCGCATGTTCTGAATTCGTGGCAGGAGGAGCGTCGCCGCCCACGTCCTACGTCACCGTCGGAGCTATGATGTCATTTGCCATCATCTAACCACTACACTTTCCTAATGCGTATGCAGCCCTCTGACCGTATAAAAGCATGGCAGGCGCATCACCGACCCGCCATCCGCGTTTCCTTCCCTCTCTCGTCGCCTCTCATCAGTACATCGTCGATATCAGACAGCAAACATGACGAACCAAGATCCCAGGTAAGCAGCGTGTCCACTTGCGGACGAAGAATGGGGAGCTGACTGTGCACCGCAGCAAGCTCTCGGGCCAGTTCCACTCTGTCAAGGGTTCCGTCGTCGAGAGTGTATGGTCTCCCCTTGTCGTGCCAGATGTAGAATGACCCTTGTCTAGATGGGCGACATGGCGGGCTCGCAGGGCATGTCGCAGGCCGGCAAGGAAGAGCATGCACAGGGGGAGCGAGACCGTAGAGAGGCCCAGGCCAAGGGTTATGCACAAGGCATCGCCGACAGGTTGGGTGGCTATAAGGACTCTGTCGTTGGCGCCATCAGTGGAGACAAGTCCCAGCAAGTCGCTGGTAGGTGTTGCGGATAAGGGTCTTTTGTCTCGGACTGCGATGTTGACGTTGCGTTAGGTAATATGAAGAATGAGAAGGGCCAAGCTCAACAGGAAGCCAACAAGCCCACAAACGGTTGAGTGTTGTGTTTTGTAGATGTGTAACACTGTAAATTACAAGTCTGGCACGGTTTGCATCACTTTTGGGAAACTACAGTTTGTGGTCAGTCCTCCGTTGTTTAGGCATTCAACCGAGACATGCTGGTTACACCCAACTCTGTGGCCTCTTTAGGACACTGATAATCCGCTCCTCCTCGCTCCCTGCCTCTGTCCCAAGTTCCGACGCATACTCCCACCTCGCCGTCTCTGGCAAACTCATCAAGATGCTCTCGATCCGTGCGGAAGGTGTCTTGAGTCCAAACTTGGTACCCCTGTCATACACCAGGTTGAACTCGACGTATCTCCCTCTACGCAGAAGCTGCCATCGACGATGATGGTCTGTGGGCATGTCGCGTTTCTTCTGCAGCAGCGGAATGTATGACGGGATGAACGCGTTGCCAAGACACGAGACGAATTCGAAGATTTCATCTGGCTCCCTCGGCCTCTTTATTTCGTCTGAGATGCGGGCGTGCTTCTCGTTGGACAGGTCGTCAAAGAACAGACCCCCGATTCCGCGAGACTCCTGCCGGTGAGGGATGAAGAAGTACTCGTCGCACCACTTTTTGAACACGCTGTACAGCTCGTCATTCCGACACGCATCCTTCAAGGTTGTGTGAAAGTGTCTCGCGTCCTCCTCGTCAAGATAGGTTGGTGTCAGATCCGAACCACCACCGAACCACCAAGCAACAACGTTGTCTGTCTGATCTCCACCATCTGCCGTAGTGATCTCGAAGTAGCGGTAGTTGGCGTGTACGGTCGGTTCGAATGGACTGCGGGGATGGATGACGAGACTGATACCGGCAGCAAAGAACGGGAGACTGGTCTTTCCGTCGTAGGTGAGGGAGGAGTGATCCGCTCGCATCTCCTTGATCGCCGCCGGCGGGAGGATGCCATGCACGACGGACACGTTCACACCCGCCTTCTCGAGCTTTGTCTGCAACGTTGACGTGGTCTGACCAGGCTCTGGCGTGCAGGCAAAGACGCATGAAAGGCCCCTACCGCCACCTGCTGCCCGGGTCCACGCATCGCGCTTGAACTTGGGGGCGTTGGGGTCGAGCTGCTCGAGCGCAGTGACGATGTCGTTCTGGAGATCGTCTATGAACGTCTCTACTCTCTTGCGCATCGAGGTCGCCATCACGATCGTGCTGCTGTGGGAGCGCTGGGACGAGCGGCTAGGCACGTTACATTTAACCCCGTTTGGGATGGCTATTGATCGATGATCACCTACTACGAGGCAGACTGTCATTATAGAGCAGGTATGGACAAATGAACAAACCCCGTACTATTGCAAGAAATACAAAAGGAAGAGGTAGCAGTCTCAACACTCGGAAGAGTAGAACAAGCAGGACGGTCGGTCGCCCTCTGCTGCAGTACGGTTCGTGGACATTTCGAGTTGCTTACATAAAACGTGATAACGATAATATCACGTGACTTGTTAGCGAGGGGGCTCCACGAGACCAGACCAAGACTGAGGCGTTGTCGCGTACAACCCCCTAGAACATTCCCCCCTAGCCACTGTTGAGGAATCGTGCCACCATGGACGCCCGTCTCCGGCGAGTGAACAAGGAAATTACAGGTTAGCACTAGGTGGTGAGCGTGTTCGAAACGTATCGCTGACCCACGCCCTCGCCCAGACTGCAAGAGCGATAAATCATCCAACATTAGCATCGATCTCATCGATAACTCGCCTTTTCACCTCAAGGGATCGTTCCCGGGGCCAAAAGACACGCCGTACGAGGGCGGCACGTTCGAGGTGGTAAGTCGACCACCCTCGTTCAGCACCGATGGGCTGGTGTCTCACACGGACTCCCCTGCGGGCATAGGACATCGTGATCCCCGAGTCGTATCCATTCCAACCGGTCAAGATGAAGTTCATCACCAAGGTATACCACCCCAACGTGTCCTCGGCATCCGGTGCCATTTGCCTCGACATCCTGAAAGACGCCTGGTCTCCCGTTCTCACCCTCAAGTCTACGTTGATCTCGCTCCAGTCCCTCCTGTGTTCTCCTGAACCGAACGATCCTCAGGACGCTGAGGTCGCCAAACACTATACGACGAGTAAACGCAGCTTTGAAGAGACGGCAAGGTATTGGACGCAAGTCTACGCCGGAGGTTCTACTTCGCGAGGCAAGGGCCCCGCGAGGGAGTCGACTAGAGACGAGGTCGCTATCGCTGGTCTCGAAAATGCACACGTAGATCAATTCGAGGGACTCGGCTTTGAGCGATCAAAAGTTGTGCGTGTCTCGATTCGTCCCCATTCCTTCCCATCACCCATCTTCTCTTTCACGGGGTAGATTGATGTGCTCCGGAGATTGAATTACCGCGGAACGAACGTAGCAAATATATCGGAGGATAAAGTTGTGGAAGAACTGCTGAAATGACACATATCTCCCCCTTTCCCCCTCTCGGATGTGAATCACCTTGCCAAACGTCTGTATCCCTGCACGTCTATAACACTGTGTCCACATCTCTCGGCCACGCCTACAAGCCCATTCGTCTCCTTATCGCTTGTGTCTGTGAAGGACCCCTACTGCACGGCATTTGGCAGACGAAGAGGGTCTCGGTCGCAAGAAGGTTCTCGTCCTTGTGTAAGCTAGTTGACTGAAGGGGGCGAACGGGATATGCTACGCCGCCATCCTTTGGCCGTGTCCATCCCCGTCCGTTCTCGTGAGAAGCGACTTGCCGCCCAGCTCGTTTGGCCAACGAGCTGCAGACACACTTGCCCGCGAGGTTCTTCATTTCAGGGAACGCGGAGGCCGACACGCACTGCATACCCAACGTTGGTGCGTGGTGCGTGTTGGGTGTGGCAGCGGTGACGCTTGTTTCGGGTGATACGACGACCATACTCTCTGTACGGTAGAGATCTGGGCAACGGGTTGCGTACATACGAGACGGACGGCTTTTCACGCTGCCCGTTTGGCACCGCGCGGGCGCAGAAAAAAGAAGAAAAGAAAAGAAAAAAAAGGTGAGCGTTAAAAACGCGAAGCGGAAGTAAAGGGGGGGGGTAACCGTCTAGCGCTGTAAAATGGAATGTGGGGTAGGAGGGAGGGGGGGTGCGAACCGAAACTTAAAATTGTAATTACTGGGTGAAAAATGGGAAGAGAATAGAACAGAAAGTCCCGAGAACCCCTGATGGCGCAGATAGCGCAAGGTGGACAGAGCCCGGGCGCACACGGGCCGAAGCCGTGGGCAAAGGGAGGAAAGGGGACACGGGGTGACGGGAAGGGGCATTGCAAAGGAAACCGACCAGAGGGACCAGATTTGGGACACCCCATCCTACTATATTGGCTATGAACCAAGTCAGTGCGCGACACATTCAACTGAACATGTTCACGCGCGTGATTTGGAGTCATAGAATATAGTAGGCATGGAGTGACACCAAAGGGCCACTCAGTGGGCTGGTGCCAGGGCAATATGTGGGCCCCAAGCAACTGGGCCAGGAGGGGAGAGAGAAGAAATGGGAGGGAAGGGAAGTGGAGGCCTGGGACTGCGAGAAAAGAGTGGACTGGAGCTCCCAGACTGTTGCGACACCCGCTGCTTTTATATATGTTCGGTCGCATCACGACGGTTGTTGCGATGCTCACTTTTTGGAGGCACATCTGCCCGTCGAACCACGCCGCCGGCCTTTTTCCGTCACACCATAGTTTACACAAGGTCCCATGTAAGCATTGTCCGTCATCAGCTGATAACCACACTGATCGGGCATCCTGCAGGCAAGTCACAAAAAGGAAACCGGACATGGACGTCTTCATGAATGGCAACGCCAACGTTGAGTTTATGATAATAAGGGATGCGGTCTTCCCATCAACGTCCGACACACGCACCCCGGTCCCTGGAAAGCACAGCCAATGGCCTCGTTGACATACTGGACGGTCCATTCGTAAGGGTCTACGCACAAAGACAGCGATCTCAGGGACCGAGGGACTTGTTTGCGCTAGTACGCCTTGTCCACCATGACAGCATCCCGAGCCATGGGTAAAGTTCAGCTGGCAAATGTGCGCTTCGACGACACGGGGATCAACGTCTGGATTCCACGTCACCCTGAGCGCGCTCGAAATGGCCACCAGGATTATGTTTCGCTATAGCGCGTTAGCGCCGAGAGGCGACGAGCCATCAAAAAATGATACAATGCAGCCGCACGCAGCCACCGAAATGAACGTCCGACGCTCATTACATTCCTAAAGGAGGCTGCGAGAAGCGGTGCGCTGCTGGAGGTCGGATCAATCGATGGCAACGAAGAACCAAAAAATCGTTTTGCCGTAACCAGCCTTGACAAGGGGCCATGGGGCCTTGGGAAGCAAGAACACCCCTCGGTCGGAGGAAACTCGAGCGTGACGGCACTCGTTGGAGACGGTAATCATCCCTGACGTTTCGGGGCAGAACCAGTGCACAGAAACCCGCGGAGCAACGAGACTTTCTCTCTGCTGTCCTTTTGCTCCACCTCCATTTCGAATCGATCGGAACGAATTTAGGGCACTCTTGAAACATGTTGACTTCTGACGCATTGTAAAGATAGATCGGCCCCTGTGTGGAGCGCGTCCGACATCCTTGGACTGACAGCGCAACCCAAAAACATCCGCCTTGAAACCGCGAGGGAGATGTCAGGCAAGGCAAAGGGCCGATGGTCGACTTTGCCAAGTATCACATGTCCACATTTCTGATGGATATTTGGGGTACAGGGTGGTGGCGCCATGAAACAAATCACCGTAATCGACCTGAGCATTCCCCATCAGTCGACCACCAAAGACACTACCGTTTGGTGCAGGCCAGCACACTCACACGACGCTCGTAACGTTCGTTCTGTGCGAGGTAGAGTCAGGGCTCCGCTCCAGGCTGTGATCGCAGCCGCCTCGCTTCACCGTCCACTAGCACCGTCCTCAAGCACGTACACTCCACCCATATCCTTGGCAAGCCCCCACGCCGTGCCTTTCATACCACTGGCTGATACGCACGCCCCGCACCAGACGGTTGTCGTAACGGTAAGATGCCGTGTCGCGAAGCCAGCTCACCCAATACCTTGACCCTAGAGTTCTGGGCGACGAGCAAATTTCCCGAGCCATGCGGAGGTCGTCCCGTGGTTGCGACCTGTCGTACGGACGTTAGCACCGACAGGTGGAAGGGCAGAGACGACAGCGACTGACCTGTCCCCCGAGAAAGCACAAAGGCACTGAAATGGTGCCCGTGTTCCCTCGTCTACATGCACGTAATCAAGCGGCTTCTCTGGCCACAGGACCAGGGCCAAGTGACGCAGTTCGTCTGTCGTTTTGCCGTGATTTGGCCGATGGGTAACGCTGATACTAAACAGAACACGTGGGCGGGAGTCGATGTTGTAGATTGCTGTCTTGTGTGATTTCCGCGGTTGCGGCCCTCACGTTCACTTCGCCAGCTGCAGGCACTGCCATACGTGTGAGTAAAGTCTCCGATGAAACCAGAGTGGTGAACGGTCAAGCCCGTCGTGTTGCCAACACACCTTGCCTAGTAAGGCAAGATCAAGCTTTCGACAACGTTATGGAATGCACGACCTGAACACGGTAGGGCCCATCCTGTACAGACACTTCGATGTGACCGGCTGAACGTTAAGCGAGCTCCTGACCACATCTCGGGACGTTCCCTGTTGAGCAGGAAAAAAAAGGGTGACGATCCTGATGGCCTGATATCGAATCGCGATGCTATATTGGGCTCGGTGGGCTGCGCTCTTCATCGATCTCACATTTTCTCATCCCGATACATTCTCCCTGTCGCTTTCACAACCACGGAAGCCCCATCGCCTAGATGATCTCGGTTGATTGGATCCTGAACGATTTGCTTATCCGGCAATCAACGCCAAACGTGTGCGAGCCAAAACTTTTGTACATAAAACATGAGCGCAACCAAACAGCACCCACCGTCGGTCCGGTCGTCCCGGCCAGTTCCGACTGCCTGTCCTGTCCATTCCACAAGATCAGGGAAAGGCACCTGTCGACACGACACCGCGGTCAGTGGCACATGGCAGAAGAATAGCCTCTCGTTTCCAACGGCACAAAGGGGATGCGCCAGGGCTTGGTTCGATTGGGCACGACTCGCCGTATATGTGCCTGCCTCTGCATCGTGCTCTGCCTCATGTCCATGTCATGATATCAAACGAGCGAGATGTCGCAGTACCCGTTCCCGACTGTCCGAATGGACTCTCCATTTGGTGGATGCTAGCACTGGGTGTGTATCAGGGACACGCGCCGTGGGCTCACGATCACAATCCGCTTTTGGTCTCGCTTGCCAACATCAATGAGGCCCTGTAGCTCAGCTGTATTTGGCTTGTGGTCCCATCGCAGCAGGCCTTCATTTCCCCCTCACCCTCTCCAGTGGAACACCGAAAATGCCAACGGGGTGCTCCCTTTTCTCGTGCGTGGCGACGAATGCGGAAACTCATTCTCTTTTTCAGTGCCTGTGTACTTCTACTTCAGAGTGGGTGTCCGACACCTACCACCTCCCTTTCCACCTAGGTGATCGCAGCTGCAAAAAGCGGGGACCTCCTTCCATCGCGACCTTGCCAGAAGGCAATGGTGCCTTCCTCTTCGTTTCCGAGGCCACACATGGCTGGGGACAACCTCATAATGCTTTACTCGTACGGATGCGCTCCATAACAGGCACCTACGTTGCATCCTAAACAACGGCAGGAAATTTAATCGCCCACCTTTTTGTCATGGTGTGGTGGCAGGATTCGCCGATGGCGCGTGCCCCGCCATGCCCTCTTCCACCTTCTCCAGCCGTTGATGCTCGTCTACCGGAGTCGCAGCATCCGAAACACCCTTCCTCTTCCGCGCTTCCACCACACTCTTGCGGGCATCGAAACCGCCCGCCCATCCAAACCAGTGGTTCCTCGGGCAATGCGGGCCCCGTAGTACGTGCACCATAAGCTGAAATCCGTGCAGCGCCAACATCAACAATGAGGAAGCCCGCCAGCCATGCCGGGCGAACACCTCGGTTCCAACAGAGGTCCCCACGACCTGCCCGACAAAAAGCTAAATTCGCCGCGTACATCAGTACGATCCCGTCGCTGACTTGATCTGAGCATCACAATGTATATTCACCGACAGAATGAGAATGGCGTTCAGGCGAGCGCGTGCGGCGGCAGAGATACTGCAAGTATCAGGTAAGGGGCAATCATCGTCAAATCGTTGTCTGTACTGCTCCCAACCAGTGGAAAGTGAAACAATACCTGAACACTGCAGTAGACAGCGACACCTGCTGCATTTGACGGGCGACATCGAGCCCGAAACACGCAATGACGATCGCCGACACATTGATTCCTCCCGCGGTGGTCTGCACAGACTGGAAGACGATCAGGCCAAACGTCGCTAACAGCGTCGCATACCAAGGCACGAGGTGGTCAATCAGCCGGCCCGCAAGGGGGCCGACGAGCACACCGAACATGCCCACAAGTCCGAAAAGGCCGATGTCGAGTCTGAATTAAAAAAGGGCAGATAAGTCACGTGATAATGGATGCGTAATACAACACCCCACGTCGAGTAGTAGTACGGCGGACCCCCGAGCAAAAATGTCAACGTGACCCAGAAACTGGTGAAACACGCGCTAGATGCGATGTTGATCAACGCGGTCTGTATCATGAGTGGTTCTGTGGTGGCGTATTTAGCCATGGTGTACAGAATGTTGAAGTACGTCAGCTCATGATTTTTGGCTGGATAATCTGGCAGGATCAAGTACGCGCCGACGAGGACGAGAAACTGGACGCCTATGGCCGTGTAGTAGACTATTCGCCACGTGTTGAAGTTGCCAATGACCCCCGCGAGTACGCGTGCGATCAAAATTCCGAGCATGAGACCGGAGAGTACCACAGACAGGGCAGATGCTCTGCGTTCTGGTGTAGCCAAATCCGCTGCGAGGGGCATGAGGATCTGTGGGGTGACGCTGGCGGCACCGGTCAAAAAGCATAGTGCTTCAAAAACACGGAGGTTGGGCGTTACAGCCAGCCCGATGGTCAGCATGGTTGACACCAAGACCATCAGCAAGATGAGTTGTCGTCTGCGGACTAGATCTCCCAGAGGAGATATCAGAAGGAGGCCTGTCGCATACCTGCACTAGTGTGTCAACTACCCGCACTGATTCGTACACAACGTAAGTGTGACCCACCCTGCCTGTACCAACGTCGGTATCAGCGACACTTCGGTGTACGTGACATCAAAATACTGTGACAGTTCAACTGGAAACACCAACGATAAGGACGCTAGCAAACATATGCACGAAATGTCTGACATACTCAACAGCGGCTGACAATAGTACAGGTTCGCGACGACTAGGAAAGGTGATCAGGAGGGTGAATCTGCCACGTCGGTTCCGACTTGACGCACTGAATGTGCTCGCAAATCCAAACGAGAGGCTCAACACGATTCCGAAATGGAATGGCTTGTCGGGATCGTAACGCAGCCGCTTCGGAATTGGCAAAAATCCGAGATCGGTCGAGGGAATGTCGGTGACTGTCTTACGGACGACAAGTACAGGGCTCGGCGCGCTGCCTACCTCGACCGCGGTAGTCGAAGAAACCATGAAGAACCCCATCGCTGGGAAAGTTGAAGCTTAAATAGTACGTCAGAATAGCGTGGCAAGGTCAGGTGTGGGTCCAACCTCGACAGGTTGGGCATAGTCAGGTCTTGGGAAGCAAAACGTCCATGACTCGTTAGACAGAGGCCATCGTGACTGTCGGTAACCGAACTGCATATCCGAACGTTGTTGTTTCGTTACTACATGATCAGTTTAGGAACTTGATGACTTACTTTGAGTGAGACGTTTCTATTCAGCCTTCACTTTCGTTCTTGCCGGCCGTCCGCCAAGAACAGCCCTCAACTATTCGCTATAGAGTTATCAAGACACATTGGCTTTGCAGGTGCTCTAGAAAACAAGCTTCTTCGTCATGCCGTTCGATCGGTGGTCAGTGACTTGGTTGCGGCGACAGAAAGCACATGACATTAATGTACGTACACTTGTTTCATTTGACGGCAAGCGACAATCTTCTGTCTTCAACATCCACTGTAATTTGCATGCAGAGTGTATACCAAGGGACCGTTAAAAAAGAGAGAAGAGAAAAACAGCATCCGTTCCTGCAGAGCGATATTCGTTCAATGTCATGGTATTCGATTGAGCCAACTCAACCTGCAAGATGATGTTCATGCTCGCATATGTTCAGCAACAATGCCTATGCGGTTAACAGACGAAATTATCAAGACAAGAACTTTCGGGAATAATAGGTAGCCTGGTGTGCAAATATTCAGATCTCCCCCATTCGCGAGCCATGCTCCTAGGTTCATTAAAACCTGATGTTAATCGGCACACTCAGATAGAGGGCGACAAATTGGCATCACAGATCAATCAGGGGACACGAGATATTCGATATGCCAGCCCCCAGATTTCGGTGAGACGATTCAACCAAAGTGTGCTTTCCCCATACTAATTACACGCTCATAATAGTTCCATAACACCAGAAGAAGGGAACAAAGAATACCAGGGATATAGGTCTCGTGTAACAAGTGGAAGGGAGGGAGACATCGATATCACTAGGCTTCGTCTCCTTCCGGAGGGCTGAAGCGTCCCGACATCGACAACTGGGTGACGTCGGCCTTTTCGCAGTCATCCGCATGCCCGGATGCCTGTCCGGATGATGCACTCGGCCCAACCTCCGTCTTCGTCCACAATCCTCCTTTCCAGCCTATCCACCGTAGACGTGGACAGTGTGGCCCCCTCAAAAGCAAGATACAGAGTTGCCAAATGAACCACGCCACGGCTAGAAGTGCGTTTGCTCGCCAGCCATAATTGACAAACACCTGTGTCCCCACAGACGTCCCTATCACCTGCCCAAGGAATATCTTGGTAAGGAGTAGGGTCAGGAAACGATCGACCATCAAGAACCAAACGACACACGGCGAGCAGAAGCAGCGAATTCAGCCTGGAACGCGCTGTATCCGAGACACTACGTACTCATCATCAGGTACTCATGTGAACACGTCCTCAAGAGAACATTGAGAAGACGCCAATACTCACCCAAGGATAAGCGTCGCAAGCGCAATCTGCTGGACCTGCCGCGCAAGGTCTAGACCAAAGCAGACAATAATCACTACAGAAACATTGATCCCTCCAGCTCCCGTCTGAACAGCTTGAAAAGCGATGAGGGTGAGTGTAGCCACGAAGGCTACATACCATGGAGCTATTCTGTCAACGACCCGACCCATCAACGGCACGACCACCACGCCAAAGATACCAAAGAGACCGAACAGGCCAATTAGAATACTGCATATGTTGGTCAATTCAAGTACAACCCTACTCTGAACAAGACCCACGTGGAGTAGTGATATGGAGGACCATCGAGTAGGAATGTAAGCGTAACCCAAAAATTCGTGTAACACGCGCTTGCCGCGACGCTAATGAGCACGATTTGAACCACCAGTGGTTCGTCCACCATGAATTTGGCCATTGAGCAGAACATGCCAAGGTACGACAGCTCAACGTTTATGGCTGGATAGTCGGGGAGTAGCAAGTATGACCCGAGAAGAACTAAACCCTGAATCCCAACCGACATCCAGTAGACGTATCGCCAGCTCACAAAGTTGGCAACCACACCGGAAAGGACGCGAGCAATAAGAACACCCATCAGGAATCCCGTCGATACCAGGGATAGGGCAGACGCACGGCGTTCTGGGGGCGCCAGATCCGCTGCGAGCGGCACAAAAATTTGAGGAGAGATAGAGGTGAACCCAACCAAGAACGAGATCGCTTCAAATACATGAAGGTTTTTCGTGGATGCAAGTCCAATAGTGAGACATGTCGAAGACAACACCAGGATGAGGATGAGTCCACGACGGCGCAACATATCACCCATGGGAGAAATGGTCAGGATTCCAATCCCATATCTGCTATCATGAGTGAGACAAAAAAGTAAGCATCAGCAGCCTACCCTGCCTGCACTAAAGTGGGTATCCTGATAAGACACGTCAGCAGGACCTTCTACATACACATAAAACGTATCTAAATACCTTGATACTTCGTCGTAGTTAACAGAGAGGGATTCTGACAATTGAACTACGATTTGCTTATGAGCCATGCAACAGGCCGTAAGCGCAATCACTCTTACTCAATATGGGCTGGCAATAGTAGAGATTGGCACAAACTGGTCGCATCATAAATGTATGAGAGCACACGTAACAGTAATTGGGCTCACCCAGAGTGTTACAAATCCCAAAGAATACGTTCAGAAATGCACCAAAGTGGAACGGTTTGTCTGGATCATAACGTAGTCGTTTAGGAATGGGTAAGAACCTAAAGTTGTATTGGCGCGTTGGATGTCTCAACGGGGGCACAGCCACTGTCGGTGACCCTTTGGTTATGTCCGTAGCGGAGGTCGACATTGCGCGTGGAACAGAGTAGACAGCGTCTCATCCCTCATCTCCAAGGATATTTATGATTGGGAAGACACCCAGTGACCCCGAACGAACATTTAAGTAATGATGCCTGCATGTTGGTAGATGTAGATGTCATACGCCTAGCGACGACAAAAAACAACACAGAACCGGCCATAGTCGGTTAACAGCAGGTTTCAGGCTGACAGCTGAGCATGCTGGCTGGCGTAGTGGGTCCATGGCCAATTAAACGCCGTGCGCTCCAGATGAGCTGTAGTAGAGTCGAGGTCCTGTACACGCGTAGGATTTTACACGATAGCTCCGTCGTGACATTGAGAGGTAAGACAAGTCAATAAAAAGTTGTCGACGAGTTCGCATCATTTGTCGGATCCTGACGAAGGATCCACCACTAGAACGCAGGTATTTCGTTTAGATTCCTTTTAATGAGACACCTTACCTGCTTTTTTTAGTGAATTTCTCGGGCATGGGAAGTTATTCGTCGTCCGAACACTCAACTATCCGACGTTCAGCACTCAAAAGGACGTTGGAAGTTCAAGTTGATTATGTGAGTGGTTACGTACACAAGAAGTACAAGCGACAATGCCTCGCAGAGTACAATTAATAGCAAAAAAAAAAAAAGAGGGGCAAAGTGGAGATAGAAAAAAGTCCATGATAGTCATGTCCAAAGCTGTGAATGACAGAAATATTTGTTACACTATTGCGAACGAGATGTTGAGGTCTGACTAGTGCCAATAGTTACGGGGTTGTAAATGTGCCAAACTGTGACATTCAAGGCGGACCACTAACAAGCCTCACTTCATGTTTTGGGATTTTCGCGTTCTACCTGATTTGAGTTGGAACACACAACTTCGCACATGGAGGCCGTTTGACTCGTGGGATCCACAACTGCATTCTGGATCTGCTCCACTCGGCAGGGGAACCCACCTTCGTAGCCAAACCATGTGTATCGTTTGCAATTCGGTCCTCGAAGGAAGAGAACGAATAGTTGCCACCCATAAAATGCCATAGACAATGCGGAAGCAGTACGCCAGCCATAATTCAAGAAGATTCGGGATCCCGCGGACGTGCCCATTGCCTGCCCGACAGAAAGCTGCACAAAACACCCAAGAGAATAAGTGAGCTCTTAATCCGTTCGTGCAGATTACATACATACCGAAAGCGTTAGGACAGCGTTTAAACGTGACCGAGAATTTTCTGAGATCCTAGTTAGGATAAACATTAGGTTGTGCTGCTCGAGAATCCAGCGGTAAAGACCTGCCCAAAAACCATTGTCTGTAGATAGACGGCCTGGGGTTGTCGTAGAGCGTTCAGTCCGATACAAAAGACGATCACGACAGCTATGTTGATCCCAGCACCTGCAGTCTCGACGCTTTGAAAGACAAGAAGACAGAAGGTCGCCGCAAACAATGACAACCAGGGACCAAGTTGATGACTGAACCGTCTGAATAGAGACCCTAAAAGTACGCCCACAACTCCAATGAGGCCAAATAAGCCAATGTACAGCCTAAAAGTTTGGTTTCAACCAGTTCAGTGTGGTTGTGAGGGAACCTACGTTGAGTAATAGTAAGGTGGACCTCCTAACAAGAAAGTCAGGGTCACCCAGAAGCTTGACCAGCACGCAACGGATGCTACATTGACGAGTACCGCCTGAACGAGTCGCGGTTCGGTGACGAGGTACTGGGCCATTGAGTGGAATATTCCAAAGTAAGTTAGATCAAGATTTTTGGGTGGTTGATCTGGTATGAGTAGGTATGTTCCACACAAAACAATGATTTGCACCCCGATGGATACATAGTATATCACACGCCATTGGAAGAAGTGAACAATCAATCCAGCTATCACGCGGGCTAGTAATATCCCCAACATGATACTGGACTGCAGAACTGACATTGCAGCTCCACTATGACTTGGAGAAGCCAAGTCCATGGAAAAGGGTACTAGGACTTGGGGGGTAACATTGAATACTCCAAAAAGAAATGCGAGTGACTGAAAAACGAGGAAGCTTCTTGAAACCAACTGAGAGGCATGTCGTGATGGTCATCAGCGTCAGGATCAACTGACGTCGCCAGATAAGATCCCCAAGAGGCGATATGAAGAACAACCCGATGAAATATCTAATGTCGCATAGACGTGGTCAGCATGGATCAATTAGTAGAGTGATAAGACATGCCCAGCCTGGTACAACGCGGGAACACTAAGGAGAAATAAGGTGAGGATAGCTAACTCTCCTGAAATAGCTCACTGTGATACATCCGCGTAAGTTGTCTGGAAGTCAATCGACATCTGGACTGTAGCCTAAGTGAGACCGCGTGACCTCCGAGCCGAGTGGTAAGGAACACATACTCAGGAGTGGCTGACAGTAGTATGGATTTGCCACAGCTTCTGAAGGTCAGAAATAGTCCCTTTTAGTGATGGACTACTGACTGAGGGCACATCCCAATCCAAACACGATCTTGAACCATGGTCCAAAATAAAATGGATGAGCAGCAGAGTACCTGAGCCATCTCGGAACGACAAGAAACCCAAAATCCTTATACGGCACGGGGGTTTCCTCGAAAGTCGAAAAGACCTGCTCCACATCCATCATGTAACGCAAGGGAAGCAGACGAGGGGAGGCGGAGAAGCACGAGCAGCAGCAGAGATCGAGGACAGGCTGAGACATATAACTTTGCTGCTCATGGGCTGGCGGAGATGGGTCATCGCCGTGAACTGCAAACGTTGCTTGTTTCCTCGCCGTGTAGAGACGT
>JBBPJW010001046.1:0-16501 GCA_038088935.1 Pulveroboletus aff. viridisquamosus
TGAGGCCACTGCCTCACTCCTCATATCCAATCCATGCACTTCCCTCTCCTATTTAATATACTTAGTCATGAGCACCTTACACTATTGGTGTCCACAGATAGCATAGGTTAGGGTAGATCTCCTGTAGTTGGTCCGTGCACTTAGACCAGCAATATATAAGCAGAAGATGTCAAGGCTGGGTTCTCCAGTCTTGACCTCTTGTGACTTCGCCTAAAGCCTAGCTCGATCTTCAGGCTGCCCTAGTGGGGTCCCCCTTAGCTCTTGCCCGCTGGCTAGGTCCAGTTTATACACAAGGCCTCACAGTACTTATCCTTTCCCTCTGCCTAGTTTGAGGCCACTAGCACAAAAGCCTTATAGAAGATCTAGAGGAAAGTCCAGAGACCATTGGCATTCTCTAAGGAGTAGAGTTCAGAGTGTGGGAAGTTTCCCACAACACCATGTATAAATCATAAGCCAGACAGCAAAGTGAGAGCTGAAAAGGGATTCTTTTTGGATCAAGTTTTAGATCACTGCTATAGATCTAGCCTGAAGTCACAGGAGAGCAAGACTGGGTTTCTCCAGCTTGCACCCTCTGCCTTATATATTGTCAGTGATCCGCACATGGACCAAGTACAGAGAGTCTACCCTAAAGATGCTATCTATGGACACCAATAGCATAAGTAGCTTCTACCTCTAATAGATATATGAATGGACTGCATGGAGCAGCAGTGAGGAGTGAGGCAGTGGCCTCATGGATCAAGAGATAAGAATGGAGAGAAAGCCACACCATGAGAATGTGGGTGGAATGGAAGGACACAGGTCTTGGTCTATGAAAAAGGTGTGGCCACCATAAGGCCAAGGAGATCCAATCTGGATCTCTGCCACAGATCAGATCCTAATCTAGATCAGAGATCAGATGTTATTGGATAGATCCTAGATCTCATCTGAGATCTGCCACATTATGTGACCAATACCTGATGGGGAATACTCTGAAGAGACTTAGCCATAGCCTAGGGTTTATCCTTGTAAGGTATCTTGTTCACACGATCATGTGCTCCTGGTCACATGACCAATTGCATCACATGCTCTACAGTTCAGTGTTAGAATAAAACCATAACACTTATGACCATGAGATTAATCTGAAGGACACATTTGTCCCAAAGATAGGTAAGGTTTACCTTTTGTCCTTTCCTAAGTGACAGGCCATGGAAGCATTCCTTGAAGAGAATCTATGGGCTGGAAAGATCCATCTCTCAAAGTCTTCTCAAGCATCACCCTTTTTCTTTGTCAAGAAAAAGGATGGTAAACTCTGCCCCTGTCAGGATTACTGATATCTTAATGAACACACTGTTTGCAATGTCTACCCCCTTCCACTTATATCCGACCTCATTGACAAGCTCCATGACACTCAGCTTTTCACTAAGTTCGACATCCGCTGGGGCTACAACAACATCCATATTTGAGATGGACATCAATGGAAAGCTGTTTTTATTACTCATAAGGGGCTTTTTGAACCAACAGTGATGTCCTTCAGCTTAAACAACTCACCTGCTACTTTCCAGTGTTTCATGAATGATTCGTTCAGAGATATGATTGCTGAAAGATGGCTTGTCATCTACATGGACAACCTCCTTATCTCTTCCCCTGATGCTGATATCCATCAGGAATGCACCTCCTGCGTCCTCCAGTAAATGATGGAACTCAATCTCCACCTTAAACTGGAGAAATGCACCTTTGCTGTTCCTCAAGTTGAATATCTTGGGATAATCATCTGTCCTGGTGAACTTGCCATGGACCCTGTCAAGCTTGCTGGTATTTCCCAGTGGCCCACTTCCTCTAAAGTCAAGGATGTTCATTCTTTCCTTGGCTTCACTAACTTCTACAGGCAATTTATTCTCAACTACTCCATGATTGCCCATTCTCTTCTCGATCTTACCAATAAATCTATGGTGTGGTCTTGATCTGCCGCCACCCAGAAAGCCTTTGATTCCCTCAAGGCAATTTTCCTTTCTCAGCCAGTACTGCAAATGCCAGATCTTGCTTGCCCTTTTGCCGTTGCCACCAATGCCTCTGCCTATGCATTTGGTGGTATTCTTCTTCAAACTGATGCAAATAGGGATTGGCACCCCTGCTCATACCTCTCCCAGTCCTTTTCTGCCACTGAGCAGAATTATGACATTTATAATTATGAACTCCTTGCAGTTATTTGTGCTCTCAAAGCCTGGTGACAATACCTCCTTGGCTCTTTCTGTTATAATCACTTTTTACTTTTCACATCACATGACCGTGGGACACCTTTATCTCTTCACCTTTTCACTTCTTCACCTCTTCACATTTTCACATTTTCACATTTCACTCCTTCACTCTTTCACTCTTTCACATATCACAGCCTAGACCATGACATCATTACCTGGCAGCTTCCTCATGGAACTGCTAAGGTACTCGCTCCTTTATTGCCATTGGTCGGCTGACTGTAGCATACTTAGGGCCGGAGTCATTTACATGGTCCGTGCACATCTTTGTAGCATATATAAGGAGGCTGGCACAAGCTGGGTATTTCCCAGTCTTGTGCACTTGAGCCTTGCACTTTATACAAGTCCTTGACCCTTCTCTCTTATTCCTCTTGCCTAGTTCCACTAGGGTCTAGTTAAAACCCAGTCTCTTGAGATAGTAAAGTAATCACTAGGATCCATCAATGTTTTCAGCAACAGTTAGGAGAAAGCCATTTCACTTTCATTCCAGTCCAGGTTTTTACTGACCATAAAAACCTGACTTATTTTAAACCCCCTCAGAAGCTTAACCACCACCAAGCACATTGGCTTCTTAATATAGTGGATTTTGATTTGCAACTTTCCCATGTTGCAGGTACCTTCCTTGCTGGACCAGATGCCCTCTCCTGTTATCCTGACCTCTGCCCTGACACTTCCCAGGATAATCAGGAAGTTACCCTCCTTTCACCAGACCTTTTTGTCAATCTTATTGATGCTAACCTCTCTGCACATATTAAGGAGCATCAACAAGGTAACCTCCTCCACCTCTCTATTCTGCAAAAACTGGATGCCTCTGCAGATGAGAAATTCCTGCACTCCTGCACCTCCGATTGGAAGGAGATTGACAGTTTGCTTACTTACTGCAACCATGTCTTTATTCCTTCTTCTATTAACCTCCATTGTGCCATTCTTCAACAATGTCATGACTATCCCTTCACTGGCCATTTCAGTTATCTCAAAACCTGACAACTTGTCTCTGCTGAGTTTTGGTGGCCTGGTCTCACCTCCTTTGTCCACAACTACATTGCTGGTTGTCCCGTTTGCCAACAAAATAAGGCTAATATTCACCCTTCCTGACCTGCTCTCTTCTCCATTTGCTCCACCACCACCCACCCATTTCAACAGATCTCCTGCAATCTCATCACTGATCTCTCTCCTTCCTCTGACTTTAATGCCTTGCTGGTTGTGGTTGACCACAGGCTTACAAAGGGAGTAATTCTTTGCCCTACCAAGAAATCTGTTACTGCTGAGGGCATTGCCACCCTCTTTTTTCACAAAGTCTACCTCAGATATGGTCTATACAACAAGATCATCTCTGATAGAGGCCCTCAATTTGCCTCCGCCTTTGCCAAGGAGCTTGGGAAACTCCTTGAGTACAATCTTTTTCTTTCCACTGCAGACCATTCTCAGTCTGATAGTGAAACTGAATGAGTTAACCAGGAGATTGAGACATACATTTGCATCTATTGTGGCTCCAACCCCACTGGATGGGCTAACTTCATCACCCATTCCAAATTTGTCCATAATCACTGCCCCCACTCTGTTACAGGGCAATCTCCATTCTATCTTATGATGGGATATGAACCCTGTGCCCTTCCTTCTATTATCAACAAATCACTAATGCCTGCTGTCACTGACTGCACCAAGGCACTTCTTGCTGCTTGTGATGAAGCACTTGCAGCTCACAATCTAGCCCACCAAACCATGACATCCTGCATCTGCTCCACCTTCTCTCCATTTGCCAAAGGAGATAAGATGTGGTTAGAAGCCTGAAATTTGAAATGGGCTATCATTTACCCAAAACTCTCTTCCAAATGGGAAGGACCCTTTACCATTACAGAAGTCCTTTCCCCTATCACCTATTGCCTTCATCTTTCATCCACTTGGAAGATTCATCCAGTTTTCCATGCATCATTGTTATCGCCCTATTGCGAAAATGACATTCACAGAAAAAACTTTCCTGCTCCCTCTCCAGACCTTATAGAAGGTGAGAAGGAATACAAAATAGAGCGGATATTAAAACATCAAGGTCCTCTGGGTAACCATCAGTTTCTGATCCAATGAAAAGAGTACTTGGCAGAAGATGACTCCTGGGAACTGGAAAGGAACTTGAAATGTTCCAGGTCTGCTTTGGATAAGTATAAACTCCTCCACCCCCACCACTTTCCCTCCTCTGCTCTTTTCCCTTCTCACCCCATCAAGAAATCCAAATGCCATTCAAAGCAACAATGACATTCACCATGGACCAAGGATTTCACTCTTGCAACACCCCAATCAATACCCCACCTCCATCCATGTCTCAACTGCCCACTGTTAACATTTCTGATGAGCCCTTGCTTATCTCTTCTTCTTCCTCACTTACTAACACTTTTTCCTCTCTGTTGTCTTCACTCACCTCCAAGCCTTTTTCTGAGGACTTCATAGCCTCACCCCCTGCTATCTCCATCAGCCCAGCCATCATTGCTCCCATCCCTGTCCCTTCTCTAACAATTAATACCCAGTCCACTGCTATTATCAGTGTTGACCTCCCACTCTCAGCGCATGCTCTCCACCAGGGAGTCCCCTCTGATGAATACTCTCATCAGGTCATGATGTACATCATGGATTCTCACCTCACCATCCCCATTGGTTCTCACCTGGACATGTTTTCACCACTCTGGCTCATTTATCAGATTTATATGCAGCTCCTTTGTCTCCCTCTCTTGGCTTCAGCCCTTGCTCACATCCCTCATGCCCAGGTTTCTCTCACTCAGTCCCTCATCACTTCTATCCATCATGGACTCCTATCCAACATTGAATCCCTTGCCTATCAAATGCATATGGGTGAGTTTCTCATGGACTTGGATTGATATATGCAAGAGCTAGCCACTGCCAGAGGTTATATCCCTACCACTTCTTCTGCCTCCTCCTCTCCTTTTAATGATGATGAGCTTGCTGCACTCAAATGTGCTGAAGCCTGGTGGACTGGCCTTTACAGTGATAGCCATTTTTCCCCCTCTTATCCTTGCTTTCATGAAGTGTGCTTCCAGTGCCATTGCCTGGGGCACATCCACATCAACTGCCCCTCTTATCAGTGCCCCTACTGCCTCCATTGGCACCCAGGACATATACAAGCTTACTTTCTGGCTCAATGCCATGTTGTTGACCCACTTGTCTCCTCCTCCTTTTCATCCTCATGGGGTTCCTCCCACACCTCCTCTCACAGTTCCTCCCACTCTTTTCACCACTCCCATGGATCCTGCCACTCCCAGGGTTCTTACCACCATCCTTCTATGGCTATGTCACCCTCTCCACCTTCATATTGTTCCAATGATGACTTCCATGACAATGTTATTGATGAGGTTGGCTGGGCCAATATTGCTGGCTCCCCTGGTCCTGCCTATGATGCCTTTTGAGGTGTTATGAGTCTTTCACCCCTAGCAGGGGGGTAATGTTATGTTTCCTCTTTCTTTTCTTCTTTTCCTCTTTCTCCCATCTTAACTTCAGCTCTTCTCACATCTTAGGTGCTCTTTTTTTCACTTGTCTCCATAGATTCTGCTCTTCTTGCGCTCTAGCCTCGCCTAGACTGCTCTCTTATTATGCCCTTTGCCTGGACCTTCTATCTCTCATCAGCTAACTCATAATTGTTCCATCTCTTTCCTCCCATTTCCATATGGATACTTTACTACTCATTCATTAGCCTGATTACTCATTCCATCTCCGCTTCAACTCTACTAACTGTACTATAAAGTAGCATACTTCTTGTCCTCTCTCCCTTATGCTACTTCTACCTTGCAATTACCTCACAGTTCTTGCATCTCCACTTGTCCTTGTACTTATGTACTCAGAATCCATTGTTTATGTCCTGGCACCTAACCAGAGGATCATCAGTGTCTGATCTCGGCACACCCCTGGAAGTGTACCTGGTACCACTAAGGCACAACACTTCATTTGTTACCTTCCACTCATCTTAAAGCTTACCCTGGGGTCACTTTATCCTCTTCCCTTATAGCAAGGTCTATGCCAGTCCCTACCCAGGCCTAGTGTAACACCTGGTCTGTGCACATCTTTGTATCATATAAAAGGGCTGGTGCAAGCTGGGTATCTTTCCAGTCTTGTGCACTTGAACTTTCAGCTTTATACAAGGCCTTGACTCCTTCTCTTCCTTTACTCTTGCCTAGTTTACTGTGGGTCTAGCTAAAACCACAGCTTTAGGAAAAGCATTCACTGGTCCAACATTAAGACATGAGGATAGAATGGCTGCTGCCATTTCAATCATGGCTTGCCTTCTCTCTACTCCTTTCTAATTCAATGGAAGGATTACTCAGCAGAAGAAAACTCATGGAAAGCTGAGTCCAATCTCAGTAATGCTTCTGAACTTCTAACTGTATATAAAAAGTGGCATTCTCTTATTACTCTTCCCATTGCCTCTTCCTCCTGCACTACCCATACCAAGAAGTCTCAGCCTTTCACTACCTGCAAATAAACATGTCTACCAACACTAATGCCACCCTGTCCCTGCCTTCAATATCCCATCCTCTCTGACCCAGGAAATCCTCAATGTCATCTTTTCCATGCATGTCCACTCTCTTTCTTCTGGGAAACTCATTATCTCCACTAATATGTTCTCTTTCACCTCATCTTCTACTTTGCTTATAAACAGTCTCCCTGTTGAAGAAACAAAGCCCATTTCCATTATACTGTCCCTGGTCCCTACCCATATCACTAATACTCCATCATTCTCCACAGCCATCCCAGTTTCACTATCCATTGCCCACAGGGCAACTTCTTGCCCCATTATTGCAGTAGACCTGCACATTATTGCCCATGCCCTCCACCCTGATGACTACAATGATATGTACTATATCAGACTCCAGTCCTTCATCTTCAACTTGTGATTCTCAGTCACAATCAGTTCTCACCTTGACATGTATTTTCCACTCTGGGCCTTGTATAGGCTATACCACCAGATTGAGAAAATGTTGCTCATTACCCAGCTTCTCCACCACACTGCTGAAGTCAATATGAATGCAGTCCACACTGGCCTTAAAATAATCTACTAACAATCATTCCTTATCCTGGACAATCTCACCTATCAGCTGGAGTTTGGTGAGTTTCTTGTTAATCTTAACTGATTCAAATAAGAGTCATCCACTACACAACAGCATCTCTTCCCTATACATCCTGCTACCCCATCTGTGTCCTCATTACCACTCACCCCTGCAGAACTTGACCATATTACCCAAATAAAAGCATAGTAATCCAGTCATAATGATAGGGCTCACCTACTCCCCAGTTACCCTTGCTATTGTAACAGGTGTTTTCAGTGTCATGCACTGGGCCATTGCTGGGTCCAGTGCCCCTTTTATCAATGCCCCACCTACCTCCATTGGCAGCCAGGCCATAATTAATCTTGTTACCCTCTTTGGCAACCTTACCCTCAACCATCCATGTCATTCTCCTCTTCATCTGCCTGATCCTTGTGCTCCTCACACTCCTCTCACTGCTCCTGTGGTTTATACCACTGCACTCCCCAAACTTGCTCATGCCCACTGCCTTCTTATCACACCAATAATAAGGACAATGTTATCAACAGTGTTGGCTGGGCAAACATTACAGGCTCCCTGATGGCCTATAACTAGTATCTGATTGGGACATCAGACATATGATGGGGGTAATGTTATAATTCCCCATATCTTTTCCTTTTTCCTTGCTTTCTTTTTGTGCATCTCAGATAATTTCTTGTTTCTGTTCTGGAATCTTTCACTTTTTTTGTTTCAGAATATTCCTTGACTTAGTGGGTCTTGCTTATAATTCACTCCATCCACATGTGTCATCTAGTATGATATCTCTAACATTTCTCCAGCATTCCATTCATTTTCACATGGATCACTTACTTAGCATTCATTATTTCCATGACTTATTCAACTGAGTCTGAACCTTACTATTACACAACTAGCAAACATGATGGTTCACAGCATGTGACCATGGGAACTGTTGAGCATGTGATGTGAATGATTGCATAGTCATGTGAACAAGATGCCTTATAAGAAAATCCTAGGCTAAAGCTAAGTCCTGATATTCAGAGTATTCCCCTGCACAAAGGTAATAGTCATGTGATGTGGCAGATCTCAGATGAGATCTATATCAGTCTCCAATAATATCTGATCTTATGATCTAGATTAGGATCTGCATCTGTGGCAGAGATCCAGATGGGATCTTCTCAGCCTTAAAGTGGCCATGCCTTGTTCATAGACTAGAACCTGTGTGCTTCCATTCTCCCACATTCTCATGGTGTGATTCCTCTTCCATTCCTTACTCTTGATCCATAAGGCCACTGCTTCACTCCTTAATATTCAATCAATGCATTCTTTTTATTTACTATAGAGCCAGTTGTGCTATTGGTGTCCATAGATAGCATAGTTTAAAGTAGGCCCCCTGTACATAGTCTGTGCACAGACTTGAGCAATATATAAGGCAGGGAGTGCAAGCTGAGAAAACCCAGTCTTGCTCTCTTGACCTCTAGGCTAGTTATACAGGCTAGTTTTGACACTAGTGCTGCTGGCTGTTGATTTATACAAGAGAAGTGGTCTCAACACTTTCCTTTTGCCTAGTTCAGGGCCACTAGCTAAAAGCCCTATCAAGTATCAAGGATAAATTAGAAGCATCCACCAATAAGCATATTGAGTATCAAGGCTAGGATGGCAAGAAGCTGCAATACTTACTTAGCTATACTATAAAGTAGTGTACTTCACCTCCCTTCTTTTTACACTACTTTTTACCTCAGTACCCCATACCTCTACCTTGCTACCTTGATACCTCTGTGTCTCTTGGTACAATCCATCTCTTTTAGTTCACACATTGGTATACAAGAGGGAACACCTTGAACTCCATCAACATCCACTGTCAATCATACTCTGCAAGCCAGCAATCTTGCCATAGCTTAACCTGTTATACACTGGCACTACTTAGCTAGGGGCTATTTTTCATTCCTACCCTAAGCTAAGTTCTCTTTACTATTTACTATCTTTGACCGCTTTCTTTGATCTTATCTTATCTTATCTCATCTTATATCTTATCATGCCATGAGATTGGGTCTAGCCTGGTCTAGCCTTTGTACCTTATATAGCATAGTCTTTTATCTTATTGTAGCCTAGACTTTCTCTAATGTCATGGTCTAGCCCTTTAATGTCATACCTTACCTTTGCCTTGCTTTCTTTTACTAATTACTCTCTATTTGCCATTGGTTCCTATTTAGTTTCCCTTTGCCCTATTTCCTTATTTAGCATTGTTCTCTGTATACCAGCTATCTCATGTACCCCTTATGGCCTGGTCCATGCACATTTTGTAGCAATATATAAAGAGGCAAGGGCATAGACTGGTTTTCCAGTCTAGAGCACTTGTTTACTTGTTTACCTTGTTTCCTAGTGCCTCCTCTAGGCTGCCATTCTTTTGTTCCCCCAGTATTGGGCACCCTCCAAGGTGGTTTCCTCTTGCTATTGGTCTAGATCCATAACAAACCCTAGGCTAAGGCTAAGTCCTTATATCAGAGTATTCCCCTGCACAAAGGTATTAGTCACATGATGTGGCAGATCTCAGATGAGATCTAGATCCAGTCTCCAATGATATCTGATCTTACAATCTAAATTAGAATCTGATCTGTGGCAGAGATCCAGATGAGATCTCCTCAACCTTATAGTGGCCATGCCTCATTCATATCTGAGAACCTGTGCACTTCCATTCTCCCACATCCTCATGGTGTAGTTCCTCTTCCATTTCTATCCCTTGATTCATGAGGCCACTGCCTCACTCCTTATTCCCACTTTATGCTTTCCCCTTATTTATATAATAGAGCCAGTAGTACTATTGGTGTCCATAGATAGCATAGTTTAGGGTAGGCCTCCTATACTTGGTCTGTGTGCAAGCACTGGCAATATATAAGGCAGGGGATGCAAGCTGGGGAAACCCAGTCTTGCTTTCTTAACCTCTAGGCTGGTTATATAGGCTAGTTTTGACACTAGTGCTGCTGGCTTCTGGTTTATACAAGAGACCCAGAGCTCATTACATTCTTTTATTGCCTAGTTAGGGGCCACTAGACCAAAAGCCCTATCAGCTTTTCAGGACAGACTTAAAAGCATCCTGTTATGGCACAAGCCTAACACATGGCCTCACATGACCATGAGAGACTCAGAAAGCATGTGATGCAGGTCATGTGACCAGGAGCACATGATCATGTGAATGAGTTGCCTAATAAGGACAAGCCCTAGGCTAAGGTTAGTAGTTCTTCAGAGTATTTCCCCACACTTAGGTTTAGGTCATGTGACACTGTGGCTGGATCTCCAATGGGATCTTAGATCCATCCAATAATATCTCTTCAGAGATTAGGATCTGATCTGTGGCAGAGATCCAGATTGGATCTCCTTGGCCACCAGGCAGCCATGCTGCATTCATAGATCAAGGCCAGTGCTTCCTTCCATTCTCCCACATCCTCATGGTGTGGCATATCTCTTCTCCATCCTGTATCTGCGAGGCCACTGCCTCACTCCCTCACCCAATCCATGCCCCTCCTATCTATTACCTTAGTCATGAACCCCTTACACTATTGGTGGCCATAGATAGCTTACTATAGGGTAGGTCTCCTGTAGCTGGTCCATGCACCTTTGCCAGCAATATATAAGGCAGGAGATACAAGGCTGGGTTTCCCCAGTCTTGCCCTCTTGTAACTTAGACTAGATTAACAGCTCAATCTGAGGGCCATCCCCAAGAGGGGGATCCCTCTCAGCTCTCATCTGCTGCCTGGCTAGGGTTTATACACAAGGGCCCAGGAACTCATACATTCTCTATCTGCCTAGTTTGGGGCCACTAGTTAAAAGCCTCAGCAGATCTCAAGTATTAAGGACAGGGCGTTCACCAAAGAGACTTGAGAATCAAGCAAGAATGGGTAGTTACCCATTACACATCCATCAAGATTGTTTTAGATGGCTGGGATGATAAGTAAGTTGGTTATCCAGTCTATACTATAGTTTATGGCTTAAAGCCATAAAAGTCCAAGGATTAGAGTTTCTCTACCATATGCCATGATGTGGCAGGAAACTGAGTGGATTACTTCTTCTATTTGAAGGAGTACAGTGCATGTGTGGGTAATTTGACCCCTCTTGTTTAGAAAGGAGTTGATATTTCAGATGTTAAGGGAAATAAGAAGTTGGATAGTAGGGAATTTGTGGTGGGAAACAAACTTCCAGTCAATGCAGTTAATCTGCACTTTACTGTCAATTAAAGCAGAGGTATCTACAGCTAGTTTTGAGTGCATGGAAGGGAAAACTTGTACTAGAATCCTCATTGACTTTCTAAAGAAAGATACAAGTACTGGCACATATAGAAGAAAAGGAGCACTTATATAGAGGAGGTACTTCACTTCAAAAATCCAGCCCAACTTATCCCATCTTGGGTTCTTCAACACTAATCTCTTCAATTTTCACCATTTTTTAACAGTGATCTTCTTAGCTGACTTTTTGATGAAGGTGGTGGTGAAGTTGGATATAAGTATAAATAAAGAGTAAAACATGACTATTGGATTGTAAAACTAACTAAACAAATAGAATTTGTGCTGGGCACTAATGAGTGCACTGGGCTTGTGCTAGAGGCCTTTGAACTAGAGACCAGGAAACTAGACAAGAGGAATGTAGAGAAAGAGTCAAGAACTTATATAAAGCAAAAGCTCAAGTGTACAAAACTGGGAAAACCCAGGCTGTAGCACTGGCCCTTATATATGCTATATATATGCACACAGACCATGTAGTTCTGACCTATTCTAAACTACTGTACAGTAAGCCATCCAATGGCATTAAAGGAGTGAAAATCTAGAAATATATAAAATAAGTATAAAGCTATAATAAAGTATAATGTTATGATCTTGACCAGTCTAGGCCTATGATATGATATGTGAAAATGTAACAATGTGAAAAGGTGAAAGTGTGAAATGATAAGTGTTACCAGGGTCATGTGATATAATAATATAAAGGGTTAAAATAAAAGTAATAAAATAGAAAAAATAAAATAAAATAAATTGTGCATTATAACAGGGAGGGGCAGTTGTTGGAGCATAAGGCTGTATTGTGTTCATGTTTTCTACAGCAGAGATAAAGGCCATGTTTGAAATATTGTTCTCATTTCTAAGAGATTAACTTGATTAGTCAAACAAAGTTAATGTCCATGGTATTTGAATTTTTTTTTGCCCAAGAGGTTACAAAGGGGAAAATGGGGGTCTAGGCATAGGCCTTGGGGTCCTTGTGACAAAGCTCAGTAAGCTTGGTGCATTCTGAGGTCCCTTGAAAGTAGATGGCCTTTCTGTACCATCCTTTTATAATGCTGGAGATTTTGTTAAGGTTTTTGTTATGCATCTAGCAAACATAACAGTTTCAAGCACATAACTGTGGGAACTTTAGAGCATGTGATGTGAATGGTTGCATAGTCATGTGACCAGGAGCATGTAATTGTGCAAATAAGTAGCCTAGTAAGAATAATCCTAGACTAAGGCTAAGTTCCATTCTTTAGAGTATTTCCCAGCACAGGTTTGGTTACACAATGTGGCAGATCTCAGATGAGATCCAGGTCAGTATCTAATGATATTAGATCTCATGATCTAGATTAGGATCTGTATCTGTGGCAGAAATTCAATGGATCTTCTCAGCCTCCTGGTGGCTAGGCCATATTTATATCCTTCATTCTATATATCCTTCCATTTTCCCACATCCTCATGGTGTGGTTCTCTTCCATCCTGACCCTTGATTCACAAGGCCACTGCCTTACTTCTCATTTCTAATCCATGTATTCCCCTCACTTATTTAATATAGGCCTTACTGCTATTGGTGTCCATAGATAGTAGTTATTAGGGTAGGCTCCCTGTACTTGGTCTGTGCACAGACCCTGGCAATATATAAGGCAGGGAGTGCAAGCTGGGTTTTCCCCAGTTTTGCTCTACTTGTCCTTTAGGCTAATTACCTGTGGGACTATACAAGTAACCCACTAGATCTCTTTGCAATCCCAAGATAAAATCCCATTGAGCTCTCTTCTGGCAGGAGCTCCTCTGATTTCTGAGCTTAGACTTTATACAGGACCACCATATCTTCTTTCTTTTATTTAGCAGCCTAGTTAGAGGCCACTAGCACAAAAGCCCTGCTTGTTATGGCTCAAGCCTAACACGACAGTCTCACATGACCATGGGAACTGTAGAGCACGAGATGCGCTGGTCATGTGATCAGTTGCATGTGATCGTGCAAACGAGTTGCCTAATAAGGCAAACCCTAGACTAAGGCTAAGTCCTTATTCAGAGTATTCCCTTGCATAAGGTATTGGTCACATGATGTGGCAGATCTCAGATGAGATCCAGATCTTCCAATGATATCTGATCTCTTGATCTAGATTAGGATCTGATCTGTGGCAGAGATCCAGATTGGATCTCCTTGGCCTTCAGGCAGCCTTGCTACATTCATTGATCTATTCCTGTGTGCTTCCATTCTCCCACATTCTCATGGTGTGGTTCCTCTTTCATTCCTATCCCTTGATCCATGAGGCCACTGCCTCACTCCTTATTGTCGCCCCATGTTCTCCTTCATATATCTATTTAGAGGTCAGAGCTACTTTAGCTATTGGTGTCCACAGATAGCACACTTTAGGGTAGACCTTCTGTACATGGTCTGTACACTGACCTTGACAATATATAAGGCAGGAGATACAAGCTGGGTTTCTCCAGTCTTGCTCTCTTGACCTCTTGGCTGGTTATACAGTCTGATCTACTCAGCACTGCTGGCTATTGGTTTACACAAGGGCCCAGGATCTCATCCATTCTCTACATCGCCTAGTTAGGGGCCACTAGATCAAAAGCCCTAGCAGTTATCAGGGACAGATCAGGAGCATCCACCAAGGTAGACTCAAGTATCAAGAAGTAGCAGGTAGTTCCCGCTTCATGACCAAATAACCACTCTAGTTCCATATTAATGGTTTTTAGCAAAGTCAAATCTTGTCTATCTATAATACTTGAAAAAAGAGGTTGTTTTTGCTTAACTATAGTCTTTATTCCCACTTGTTTGAGATAATAGTATATGGTCTGGGATAAGATTAAATGGTTCTTGAGATTAAAAAGTAAATGGTTGACTTGAACAACATTTATAGCCTTCTAGCTTCAATTAGATGCATATTATATTGGATATTATTGGGGATAATAAAAGATATAGTGACTCCAAAAAGTATTTCAATATCTAACCTAAATTCAGAGTACAAAGTGCCCAGTAAGTACTTATGGAAACTTCATTTTGCTTTAATGAGATCAAATATAGTACTTACTCTTGACTACCATTCAGCCCTTAGGTCATTTGATTTGTCCCAATGATGGTGGATATATGATCATTTGAAAACAGAGACTCCATTGAAATACTTTATGTACTTTTGATTATTAGAATATAATTAGTACTTGATATAGCTACTCCTTGCTTTAAGAACTGCTTTGACCCTTCTAGGCATGATTTCAATCAATCCCTGATACTTCTCCACTGGTATCTTCTTCTACTCTATCTCAATCTTATTTCAAAGCTTTTTTATTTCCTTAGGGGGGTTTTTATACTTAGCAAGCCTTCTCTTGAGATACCACCAGAAATATTCAATGGGGTTGAGATCTAGAGACTGTGCAGGCCATATCATGGTTCTAAAATCCTGCCTCTCTCTAGTTACTCCTTAATTTTTTTGCAGGTATGCTTAAAAATATTGTTCTACTGAAAAATAACATTAGAAGAATTGAGATTGTTATGCATCTAGCGAACATGATGGTTCATAGCATGTGATGCAAATGGTTGCATAGTCATGTGACCAGGAGCATGTGATCATGTGAACAAGTTGCCTTACAAGGATAACTCTAGGCTAAGGCTAAGTCCTATTATTAAAGTATTTCCTTGCACCAGGTATCAGTCACATGATGTGGCAGATCTCAAATAAGACCTAGATCCAGTACCTGATGATATCTGATCTCATGATCTAGATTAGGATCTGATCTATGGCAGAGATCCAGATGGATCTCCTTGGCCTTATGGTGGCCATGCCTCTTTCATAGATTGATACCAGTGCACTTCCATTTCTCCCACATCCTCATGGTGTGGTTCTCTTCCATTACAATCCCTTGATCCATGAGGCCACTGCCTCACTCCTCATATCAACCCCATGTATTCTCCTTTCTTATTTAATAGAGCCAGTACTGCTATTGGTGTTCATAGATAGCATAGGTTAGGGTAGGCTCCCTGTACTTGGTCTGTGCACAAGCACTGGCAATATATAAAGCAGGGGGTGCAAGCTGGGAAAATCCAGTTTTGCTCTCTTGACCTCTAGGCTGGTTATACAGGCTGATCTACTTAGTGCTGCTGGCTATAAGGTTTATACAAGGGCCCAGGAACTCATTCCATTCTCTTCATTGCCTAGTTAGGGGCCACTAGATCAAAAGTCTCATCAGTTATCATAGGATAGGATAGGAGCATCCACCAAGGTCATCTCAAGTATCAAGGCAGGATTGTAGATATCATTTTAGAGATCATGATACTCCATGATTTGCAAGACTTCTTCCTTCAAAATCTGAAGGTAGATATCTTCATTCATCCTATTATCAATTCTGGTGGCATATTCAATTCCTTGCCAGGTCATATATCCCCACATTATCAAAGAATCTCTGTTATCCTTTATAGTTTCATTCACTAATCTATTACTAAGGTCTTTTCCTGGCTTTTTTCACATCTACACCTTTTCATCTGACCCCAGGTAATTGATCTTAGTCTTATCAGACCATATCACCTTCTTCTAGTCCTTTATGGTCCAATTCTTGTGTGCATAGGCAAAATCCAAATGAGCTTTGCAATATGTAACTGAAAGAAGAGATTGTTTTTGCTTGAAAAGTCTTTATGCCAATTTTTTTCAAGTGTTGGTAAACTGTATTAGAATGGAGAAGTTGATTAATAATGTTAAACAATGTTTTGGTAACCTAAACAGCATTATCTGCCCAACTGAAAGAAATAGAATAGATAGTATGGTGGATATTAATGGAAAAAAGCTTAAATGGACAATTACCAAATAATTTTTTCAAGTCTGGACACTCTTGGAAGCAAATCCTGGATATAGTAGAGAGGCCAATATGGAGATCAGTGGCAATAAAGATGCAGATTAACCAATATTAAGCTAAGCAAGGATATTGGCTTTTTGATTAGCAGAGAGAAATTACATGGTGATTGAAGTATGGA
>JBBPJW010001047.1:3900-16492 GCA_038088935.1 Pulveroboletus aff. viridisquamosus
GTAGTGCCAGTGTATAACAGTATGTTTCAAGTTTTTAATTAACTCACTCAGTTTTCCCATTAGATTGGAGATGGTATATAGTGGAGAGAAAAAGATTATAGTTAAGGAGTTTACCAAGCTCCTTAACAAAGGCAGAAGTAAACTGAGGGCCTTTATCTGAAATGATCTTGTCATACAGACCAAATTATAAGTATACTTTGCGGAAAAAAGGGTAGCAATACCCTCTGCAATGGCAGTTTTCTTAGTGGGGCAGAGAATTACCCTCTTTGTAAGTCCATGGTCAACCATGACCAACAGGGAATTGAAGCCATTGGAGACCAGGAGATTGGTAATGAAATCACAAGAGACCATTTGAAAGGAATAAGTGGCAGTGGATTTAATGGGAAAAAAAGTGGGGGCAAAGGAATGGGTGTTGACCTTGTTTTGTTGACAGGTGGCACAACCTTCAACAAAGCAGTGGGCATAGGTGGCCATATTAGGCCACCAGAATTCTTGTTTGATAAGTTTGAGTATTTTGAGTTAACTGGGGTGGTGAGTGAGGAGATGGTCATGGCAGTGGTGAAGAATGGATTGACAAAGAGATTTGTCCACAGGAATATAGACTTGATCAAGGTAGGTAAGGAGGTTGTTATGGAGTTTCCAATCAATGATATGTTGGCAGAGTTAAGAGTATAAGGGGCCATCCCTGGGCTTATTCCATTTTTAAAAGATAGATAGGCAGAGGGGGTTGGTTTTTGCATATTTACAGATGTGTATGGAGGGTGTTGTGTTAATTACATGACAGAAGAGATACTTAGGTAGTGTTATGCACCTATTCTGAGTGCTTCCAATAATTACATGAACCAATGAGTCTTGGCCCAGACTGGGCACAAGCCACATCTGCAAGAGAATCAAAGCAGTTAAGACAATAGTAACAAAGGTGGTTAAGACTGGGTTGCCTCAAGTCTCTCCCTACCCCTTAAATATCAGCAATAGATATGCATAGACCAAGTACAAGAATAGTAACTACTATCTAGTAACCAATGGCAGTAAGTATGCAGAGCTGATAAATAGAGAAGCATAGGGTGGAGGATAGAAGTGAGGCAGTGGCCTTGTGGATCAAGGGAGGTAGAAAAGAATCATAAGAATGGAAGAGAAGTATATAGTAAAGGCAAATATGAATATAACCAGGTAGTCATAGGGCCAATGAGATTCCCATCTGGATCTCTGCCACAGATTGATCCTAATCTAGATCTTATCTAAGATCTGCCATATCAGATGACCAATACTAGAATATAGAGAATACTCTGATAAGAACCAAATCCAAATCTAGAGTTATCCTTGTTTAGGCAAGAGAATCTCACAATCACATGACAAGATCATTAGTATTCTGCTGAGTGCATAACAGATAGAGTGGTGACTGAGGTATTGTCTAAGGAGTCAGAGAGGCAGAGATCTGGCCAATGAAAAAGAGTATCTGGACCAGCAAGGAATGATTTAGCAATGTGATAAAGCTAAATATCAAAGTTGGCAAGGTCAAGAAGCCAGTGGGCTTGTTGACAGTTGAGATTTGAAGAATATGGAAGTATGTGAGGTTTTTGAGGTCAGTAAAGACCTACATGATGTGAAAAGAGCCTTGAAAATATTGTCACCAGGCTTTGAGGGTGCAGATGATTATAAGGTGTTTGCAATTGTAAATGTCATAGTTCTGCTTGGCAGCAGAGAAGATCTGGAAGAGATAAGAACAGGAATACCAGTCTCTATTCAAATCAGTCTATAGAAGAATACCACCAGATGCATAGGCAAAAATATTGGTGGCAATGATAAAGGGGTGAGAGAGGTTGGGAAGTTGAAGAATGGATTGGAAGAGAAAGAGGGCTTTGAGGGAGTTGAAGGATTCCTGGCAGGTGTGGGTTCAGGACCAAGGGGCTATTTTCTTGGTGAGATTAATGAGAGAATGAATGATAAAGGAGTAGTTGGAGATGAATTGCCTGTAAAAGTTAGTGAAGACAAGGAAGAAATGAATATCCTTGACTTTCTGGGAATTGGCCATTTGGCAATATCATCTAGTTTAATGGGGTCCATGGCAAGTTCACCTGGGCAAACTACCATGCCTAGATATTTAACCTTCAAGGAGGCAAAGGTACATTTCTCCAGTTTGAAATGGAGATTGAGATCCACCATTCTTTAAAGGATACAGGCAGTGCAGGTTCTGTGGATATTAGCATTGGGGGAGAAAACAAGAAGGTTATTCATGTAGATAACCAGCCATTCTTCAGCAATTATATCACAGAAGAAGTCATTAATGAAATGCTAAAAGATCATGGGTAAGTTATTTAGCTCAAAGAACATCACTGTGGGTTCAAAAAGGTTTTTGTGGATAATAAAGGCCACTTTCCATTGATGTCCATCTTTAATGTGGACATTATTGTATTCCCATTGGATGTTAAACTTGGTAAAGATAATAGCTTTCCAAAGCTTGTCAATAAGGTCAGAGATGAGGAAGAGGGGATAGATATCTCAAATGGTGTGTTTGTTGAGATACCTGTAGTCTTGGCAGGGGCAGAGTTTGCCATTCTTTTTCTTGACAATAAAGAAAAAGAATGCTTGAGAGGAGTTAGAGGGGAAAAATTTGCCTGCATAGAGATTCTCTTCAATGAAGTCCTTAGTTGCTTGGCATTCTGGGGAGATAGGGGGTAGACCTTCCCTATCTTGGAGACAAGGATCTCTTTGAGGTTGATTTTGTGGTCATAGGGCCTAATCAGTGGAAGTTTGTCCAGGGTATTTGGGATATCAGAGAAGATAGTGGTGAACTGTTTGAACTTGAAGGATAGGATGGTCTTAGATTTGACCTTTTGATCTTAATGGCTAGCTTTGTGGAGGTGGTAAGCTTGGCAATGGTTGCTGAGGGGAGAAATGTGGAACATGCATTAATAACATGAGAGAAGTGTTATTTATAGAGTTTATCATCAATTAATTGGTTTGATGACTTGAGGTTGAGATAACAGATAATATGTTTATTGTTAGAAATGGTAGTTTTTCCTAACAGTGTATTGTCAGAGGGAGGGCTGGGCAGCTTTGGAGCAGTAAAGCTGAAGCCATGGAAGTCCTAGAATAAGGGTTTTTCTTCCACATGCCATAATGTGGCAGGAAACTAAGTGGGTTACTTCTTCCATTCAAAGAAGTATGGTGCAGCTATGGGTAATATAGCCCTTCTTGTTTAGGGAGGGGTTGACATTGTGGATATTGAGGGAAGTGGGAAAATGGATGGCAGGGAACTTGTGATGGAAGACAAACTCCCAGTCAATACAGTTGATTTGTGCTCCATTATTAATGAGGGTAGAGGCTATTATGCAGCTAGCAAACACAATGGTCTCAAGCATGTGACCATGGGAACTGTAGAGCATGTGATGTAAATGGTGGCATAATCATGTGACCAGGAGCATGTGATCATGTGAATGAGTATCCTTATAAGAATAACTCTAGGCTAAGACTTAGTTCTTTATATTAGAGTATTCTCTTATACCAGGTATTAGTTATATGATGTGGCAGATCTTAGATAAGATCCAGGTATAGTCCCCAATAACATCTGATCTCATGATTTAGATAGAGGATCTGATCTGTGGCAGAAATCCAGATGGATCTCCTTAGCCTTGCTACTACCATGTCTCTTTCATATCTTTAATCCTGTGCACTTTCTTTCCATTCTTCCACATCCTCATGGTGTGGCTTCCCTTCCCTTCCAGTCCCTTGATCCATGAGGCCACTACCTTATGTTATGCATCCAAAGAGTGCAATCTGAATACCAATGTGCTTCAGTGAGTAATATTATGTACCACCCTGAGTACAATCCATACCTAACAGAACTGGTAAGTGGTAAAGGCCCATGACAATGATGATATGAGCTTTTAAGACTAGAGCTTCTAACTAGGCAAAGAAAGGAATTGAGTGGAACCCCCCATGTAGACAAGTTAATGTTACAAGAGAATTAGACTGGGAAAATCCCAAGTCCACACCACCCTGTATATATATTCACCAGGAACATAGCCCCATATACAGGATAACTAATCTACTACCTATGGCCACCAATAGCAGTAAAGACTCTTGCTAATAAATAAGAAGCATAGAGTGGAGGGTAATGAGTAAGGCTGAAGTGGGAACTACCTGCTATGCCTTGATACTCGAGACTGCCTTGGTGGATGCTCCTTTCTAGAACCTTGTGTAGCTTTTGTGGCTAGTGGCTACTAACTAGGTGACTTGTGGTTGAGACCTTGGTACTTCTATGTAAACCAGTAGCCAGCAGCTCTGTCATGAAAAAGGCTGTATAACCAGCTAAGAGGTCAAGAGAGCAAGACTGGGGAAACCCCAGCTTGTACCCCCTGCCTTATATATTGCCAATGGTCATGCACAGACCATGTTCAAAGTGTCTACCCTAATGTGTGCTATCTGTGGACACCAATAGCGTAAGTAGCTCCTGCCTCTAAATAGATAGATGAAGGAATGCATGGAGTGGCAATAAGAAGTGAGGCAGTGGCCTCATGAATCAAGGGAGGGAAATGGAAGAGAAACACTGAACCCTGAGAAGGCATGGCTGCCTGGTGGCTGAGGAGATCCCATCTGGATCTCTGCCACAGATCAGATCCTAATCTAGATCATAAGATCAGATATCATTGGATAGATCTAGATCTCATCTAGAGATCTGCCACAACTCATGACTGAAGCATGCTGAAGAAATACTCTGATATAAGGGAATGGACTTAGACCTTAGCCTAGGGTTTGCCTTATTAGGCAACTCATTCACATGGTCACGTGCAACTGATCATGTGACCAGCGCATCTCATGCTCTACAGTTCCCACGGTCATGTGAGACCATTGTATTAGGCTTGAGCCATAACAAAGGCAATGGCCTCATAGATTAGGAGTATAGAAAAAAAACCACAACTATTAGGATATGGGAGAATGAAAAGGAAGCATACTCATAAAGGCAGATATAAATGTAGCCAGGCAGCTATAAGGTCAAGGAAATCACCATCTAGATCTTATTTGAGATCTGCCATATCATGTGACCAATACTTATATGTGAGAAATACTCTGAATGAGAACCAAACCATAACCTAGGGTTATTCTTGTTTTGACATTAAAGTCTCACAATCACATGATAAGATCATCAGTGTTTGCTAAGTGCATAACAAGTGACAGGCAATCTAAAATGACAAGAGGGCTTTTAAAACTAGTGGCCTTAAACTAGACTTGTGAATCTTGATAGGAAAAGCCCAAGTTAATACTAGCAACTAGTGCTTAGATCATAAGGAGGAAACAAGGAGAAGGAGAAACTCAAGTTATTATCAAGGTACTCAAGTAAGGCAAGTAAAATACAAGTGATCAAGACTGAAGAGACTCCAGGTCTTGTCTACTCTGTATATATATTGCCAGGAGGTATAGCCTCTATATAGGATATGTAATCTACTATCTATGTAAACCAATAGCAGTTACTGCTCATATCTATCTAAATAGGAAATAGGGCATAGGACAATAAGTAATGAATGAGGCAGTGGCCTTGTAGATCAAGGGAGAGAGAAGAGAATCACACCATAAGGATATGGGAGAATGAAAGGGAAGCTCAGAGTAAGCAGATATGAATATGGCATGGTCACCATAAGGCTGAGGAGATCTATCTAGATTTCTGCCACAGATATAATCCTAATCTAGATCCATTAGATCAGATATCATTGGTATCAATCTAAGATCTTATCTGAGATTCAGCCACAGTCACATGACTAACCCATAAGTAAGAATAACTCTAATATAACAAATCAAATCTAAGCCTAGGGTTTATCTTGTTTAGGCAAGCAAGTCCCATGATCACATAAGGAAACTGTCAGTATTTGCTGAGTACATAATACCTTACTCCTTATTCCCACTTCATGCCTTTTTCATCCTCTATATATTAGCTGAGCAGTTACTGCTATTGGTGTACATAGATAGTAGACCTTAGGGTAGGCCTCCTGTACTTGATCTGTGTGCAGATCCTGGCAATATATAAGGCAGGGAATGCAAGCTGGAATTTCCCCAGTCTTGCTCTCTTGACCTCTTAGCTGGTTATACAGGATAACTCTTTCCTGCTGGCTTCTGGTTTATACAAGAGTAGTAGCCTCATCTTTTCTCTATTTGCCTAGTTCAGGGCCTCTAGCTAAAAGTCCTACCAGTTTCCCAGGATAGTTAGGAGCATTCACCAAGGTTGTTTGAGTATCAAGACAGGATGGGTAGATATTCATTTTACTAGAGCAAGACTAGTAACTTGGTCAATGCTTACTAGGATAGGATCTAGGCTTCAGTTAAAGCAGAGCATAGCTTATTAGGTTTAGGATGCATTAGGCCAAGAAAGCATCCTCATAATACACCCAGGCCAAGAAGATATACACAGGACAATAGATCAAGAAGATGTTCAGGACTTTTAGAGTGCAAAAAGATCTTGCCTTAGAACACTCAGAGTTTTACTCAGCACCAAGGACACAGACTCCTAGCCCAGTCAGAATTACTAGTTTCATTTATTTTATTAGAGAACCCCCTCCCCCATATTTTTTCAGAGATGTCTTTCCAGAACCTCTTCTTCTCAGTGATGGTCTCTCTCCCAGTCTATGGAGTAGCACAAGGGCCAAGCATTAGAGTCAGCTTTGACAAGATTCTCCCAGCTAAAGATAGAAGTCTTGAGAAGGTTCTAATAAACCTCTCCCTTCCATTCTCTTTTACCTCTGTGGTTAGACCAGCCACTTCATTAAAAGATCACAAGGTAGTTAGCACATCTGCAGCAAAAGCATCAGAGGACAAGACCAAGAACAAGAACTCTCCTTAGAGTTATATTCCCTGAGTTTAGCTTCCAAGGCTGAGTCAAGCAGTTAGTGCACCCACAGTATTAAAAGCCAAGGTAGCAGTTAAGGCACCTGCTCCATCAAAAGCCAATAGCACAAGTTCAAGGAGAACTAGCACAAGTTTGGATTTATCCAGCCCAGCAGTAAATCCTGTGTTATCAGAGGTTATAAGGCTGGCTAGTATAAGAACTAGTGTTTCAGAGTCAGTTCATTCCAGGCCACAAGTTCCAGTTTGCAAGATATGTCACCAGGTTGGCCATTTTTTAGTGGCATGCCCCAGTTGTTACAACTGCTGGGTAAATGGGCATTTCACCAAGGATTGCCTCAAGAATGTTTGGTGCTATGCATGCAGACACAAGGGCCATAAAGAAGATAGCTGCCAGCAGACCCCTGTAAACTTTTGCAGAGGACATAAGCTGACATCAGAGTTATTTCAGTCACAAGGTCAGGCTGTTAGCCCTTAGCTGCAGCAAGAAACAAAAGGTGCCAGAGTTCAGTTGATTCTCAAGTCAATGCAAGGTCCTTTGAGTTAGCTAAAGGAGAATGTTTCTTTTACACAAGGAATCAAGGCTTCAGATAGCAGTTTTGAGCAAACACTTCTAGAGTTGCTTATATGCACAAGGAAAGAAGTAGCAGAGCTTAAGAAATGAGTTCAAAACCTGGAGAAAAAGTTATTGAAGAAAATATTATCAGAGTTACCTATGCCCAAGATATAGCAGATAAAAGAGTCAAGCACTGCTCCTCAAGTAGATGCCAAGGCCAATAAAGGCAAAGATAAAAGGTCTAAGCTTAGTAAGCAGAAGCAGACAAAAGCAGATTCAGAAAAAGAAGAAAGACTAATCAAAAAAGAAAATCTATAAGTAGAAGCTGAAGCAGAAATGCAATCCCCAATCTCCCTTAAGTTTCCACTTCCAAACATAGTTCCCCTGGAGGTCATGGCACTTTGCAAGAAACAAGGAAAGAAAATACAGAAGTAGCCCAAGTCTAAGAAGTTGGAACCACTGGTTATGGATTCTTTTACCAGGTTGTTATCCCTGGTTATTAGAGTATAGGATGAGTCTGTCCTGATTTCATCTCAGAATTCTACCAGCCATATAAAAAAAGTTATTGAGACTTTTTCTTTCCTCTTCTTCCCAGTCAAGTCTTCTCCCTTGACTTACTCAGAGCAACTTCCAGCCATGTCATGGGATAACAGCATGGTTAAAGTAACAAGGATAATGGTTGAAGAAATTCAGTTGTTATATAAGCCATTTGAGTTTAGTTCCATCTGGAGTAATTTAGAGCTTCCAGTAGATAATAAAGGTTCAGCAAAAAGAGAATCTCTCCTGGCCTCTATGAAAGAAATTCCTTTCTTGCCAGTTTCAAAGCCCTCATTACCTCCAAGAGTCAAATGGGTACCAAGGCACAAGTCACAGTACATCTATGAACTACCACTAGAAGAAGTAGCCAAAGGGATTGATAAAGATATTCTGGAGATTCCATATCCAGTCTCTAATACCTCAGAGTTACTTAGACAAGAAGAAATCTTTGAGCAAGAGCCACAAGATACTGAGTTGCAAGATGATAAAGTCTATTTTTTTTAGAAGAGAATGCTCCATCTAAAAGCAGGGTTATCAGTGAGAAAAAATATTTAGCTTGAGAAAGAAGTCAAGTTTGAGTACAAGGACAAACTGAAAAGTTCTCAAACTACCAAGAATCTTAGCAAGTCATTAAAAGGGAAAGAAGTCAAGTTAGAGACAGTAGTCTCTTTATCAAGAAATAATCAGAGTCAAGGAACCCAGGTCAAAGATATAGATAAAGAAAGTCTCAAAGATTTGCAGTTACCCCCTATTTGACCTTAGAGAATTTCTATCCAACAGGTTTTAGAGGACTCAGATAATGAAAATATAGCATGAAATGGCTTCTTGCTATCCTATCCTCAAGTCTTGATACTAAGCTGGTGAGCACAACTAAGCAGTGATTTTGTTCTAGTGCCACTAAGAACTAGGCAAAAGAATAGAGAAGAAAGAGTCAAGTGCCTTGTATAAAGCTATAGGGCTTAAGTGCACAAGACTGAAGAATTCCAGCTAGTGCCAGCCCTTTATATATGATACAAAAGTATGCACAGACCAGGTACTGGCCTCCTGCCCTAAACTATGCTATAGTAAGTCACCAATGGCATTAAGAGAGCAAGTACCTTAGCAGTATCTCATGGTAACTGCCAGGTGATAATGTCATGGTTTAGGCCAGTCTAGAATATGATATGTGAAGGTGTAAAAGAGTGAAATGATAAAAGAGTGAAATGGTAAGGGTTACCACAGTCATGTAATGTGACTGTGAAGATTCAAAGTGAAAAGTACAAAGTGGGTAAAAATAAAGAAAAGTGAAAATGAAATTATAACATAGTAGTTCCTGAGTTACAAGAAGAGTCAAATATTCTGGCTTCTATTTCTGAACAGGATTTCTTGCCAGATTAAGTTATCATCCTTCCCCAGTCACTTAGAATTGTAGACAATATAATTTATCTAGTCTCATATCTGCAAGATATGGATTTTTCCCTTGAGAAGCTGATTCCTCCTTCTCACTCAGAGTTCAGTAGCTCCCCTCAGGAGTTTATTGAAGAAAGTAGAGTTTCATTACTATCAGAGAATCTCAAGATGCCTAAAGTTGAAGGTTATAGTGAAAAGGAAGTAATAGGTCTTCTGGACACTGCATACAATAGCAATCTCCAGAAGTATATGTTTTCCAGGCACTATGTTGCATACTTGCAACTTAAGCAAACAGTCACAATTTATTGTGCCAACTGCTTACAATGGATAATAGTTGCTATTGTCAATGTCAGCAATAAGTATCTTGAGGAAAGTGGAGTTCCTGAGCCAGGCTCCTCTGATCAAGTTAGATCAGTTTCACCAGTTCACATTCAGAGTCCCCCCTTCTTGACTCCTCTAGGACCACCTACTGCCAAAGAAGTTCAATATGTTTTTACCCTTATTAATTCTCTTGAGAATTTAGACATCAAAGTAATGATCTTTCAGGCCAGATATGCCACTTATTCTCCTTCCTTCTTCCTTCATGATGCTCATTAGTGTCATAATTGCATTGACAAGATCAAGTCCTTTGCTACCTGCATGGGTTAAAAAAGGGTTCTTTTTTTCTGGGCTTTAGCACTTTCTTCTTTCTTCAAGTAGGTGTTATGTGACTAGCAAACACAATAGTTTCAAGCACATGATCATGGGAACTGTTGAGCATGTGATTATGTGAACAAGTACTCTTATAAGAATAACCCTAGGCTAAGGCTAAGTTCTTTATATCAGAGTATTCCCCTGCATCAGATATTAGTCACATGATGTAGCAGATCTCAGATGAGATCCAGGTACAGTTCCTGATGATATCTAATCTTAGGATCTAGATTAGAATCTGCATCTGTGGCAAAGATCCAGATTGGATCTTCTTGGCCTTATGGTGGCCATGTCCCTTTCATATCTGAAAACCAGTGTGCTTCCCTTCCATTCTCCCACATCTTCATGGTGTGGCTTCTCTTCCATTATAATCCCTTGATCCATAAGGCCACTGCCTCACTCCTTATTGCTGCCCCATATATTTTTCTCCCCTTTGTAATAAGAGCTAGTTATGCTATTGGTGTCCATAGATAGAATAGTCTAGGGTATGCCTCCTGTACTTGGTCTGTGCACAAGCACTGGCAATATATAAGGCAGGGGGTACAAGCTGGGGTTTTCCCAGTCTTGCTTTTTTGACCTTTTAACTAATTATATAGGCTAGTCTCTACTAGTGCTGCTGGCTGCTGGTTTATACAAGAGTAGTGGTCTCATCCTTTCTCTTTGCCTATTTTGGGGCCACTAGCTAAAAGCCCTACCAGTTATCAAGAACAGTTTAGAAGCATTCACCAAGACCATCTCAAGTATCAAGGCTAGAATGGTAAGAAGTTATTATAGTAGGCTTGTTAGGATGCCTTGCCCTAAAGGCAGGGTAGAGGTGTATATATAGGGAATGGAGTAACTGAAGTATGAAGGAATAAAGTGACCAAATGCAAGGACAAATTTTTTGCAATTTTTAGAGGCTACTTTCAAGTGGCATTTACTTTTAGAGTCTTTTTCTTTTTCTTTATGCCTTTCTTTTTGTCATGCTCAGAGTTATTTATTTACAGGACAAGGCTTATGCCAATGATGGGTTCAAGGTTATTTTCAGAAGTTAAAGGCTTGCTTGGAGTTCTTGCTTTAAAAGTGGAGTAGTGTTATGCAGCTAGTAAATACAACAGTCTCAAGCACATGACTGTGGGGACTGTAGAGCACATGATGTGAATGGTAACATAGTCATGTGATCAGGAGCATGTGATTGTGTGAATAAGTATCCTTATAAAAATAACTCTAGGCTAAGGCTAAGTTCTTTATATCAGAGTATTTTTCTACACCAGGTATTAGTCACATGATATGGCAGATCTCAGATGAGATCCAGGTACAGTCCCCAATAACATCTGATCTCATGATCTAGATAGAGGATCTGATCTGTGGCAGAAATCCAGATGGATCTTCTTAGCCTTGCTACTACCATGTCTCTTTTATATCTCTAATCCTGTGCACTTTCTTTCCATTCTTCCACATCCTCATGGTGTGGCTTCTCTTCCATTCCAGTCCCTTAATCCATGAGGCCACTACCTCACTCCTTATTCCTACTCCATGCCTTCTCCATCCTTTATATATTAGCTGAGTGGTTACTGCTATTGGTGTACAAAGATAGTAGACCTTAGAGTAGGCCTCCTGTACTTGATCTGTGTGCAGATCCTGGCAATATATAAGGCAGGGAATGCAAGCTGGAATTTCCCCAGTCTTGCTCTCTTGACCTCTTAGCTGGTTATATAGGATAACTCTTTCCTGCTGGCTTCTGGTTTATACAAGAGTAGTAGCCTTATTCTTTCTTTATTTGTCTAGTTCAGGGCCACTAGCTAAAAGTTCTACCAGTTTCCCAGAACAGTTAAGAGTGTTCACCAAGGTTATTCAAGTATCAAGGCAGGACAGGTAGACACCTATTTCAGAGGTGTCTATGACCAGGCTTGAGTACACAGAGAGGAAGACTTGTACATTGGTTTTCATAGATTTTCTAGATAATAATACAAGTACAGGCATGCAGGAGAGGAAGAAAGCACCTTGTGTAGGAGAGATACTCTATTTTAAAAATCTAACTTGCTAATCCTTCCCACTTCTGCTTTATTATCACTAACCTCTTTGATTTTTGAGGTTTCTTTAACCATGACCTTTTTAACAGATTTTTTGATAGGGGTGGGTCTTGAGCTGGAAGTGGGGGCAAAGTTAGGGTAGGTGTTACAGTTCTAACCTAACATGATGGTCTCATGTGACCGTGAGAACTGTAGAGCATGTGATGCAACTGGTCATGTGCCAGAAGCATGTGATCATGCAAATGAGTAGCCTTATAAGGCAAACCCTAGGCTAAGGCTAAGTTCTAATTCAGAGTATTCCCTGGCATTAGGTATTGGTCATATGATGTGGCAGATCTCAGATGAGATCTAGATTCCTCCAATGATATCTGATCTCTTGATCTAGATTAGGATCTAATCTGTGGCAGAGATCCAGATGGGATCTCCTAGGCCTTATGGTAACCATGCCCATTTCATTGATCTATACCAGTGCCCTTCCATTCCACCCACATCCTCATGGTGTGGCTTCTCTTCCATTCCCTTCCCTTGATCCATGAGGCCACTGCCTCACTCCTCATTGCTGCCCCATGTTCTC
>JBBPJW010001048.1:0-16482 GCA_038088935.1 Pulveroboletus aff. viridisquamosus
CATAAGGTATTGGTCACATGATGTGGCAGATCTCAGATGAGATCTAGATCTTCTGATGATATCTGATCTTATGATCTAGATTAGGATCTGATCTGTGGCAGAGATCCAGATTGGATCTTCTCGGCCTTTAGGCAGCCATGCTGCAATTATTGATCTATTTCTGTGCGCTTTCATTCTCCCACATCCTCCTGGTGTGGTTCCTCTTCCATTCCAATCCCTTGATTCATGAGGCCACTGCCTCACTCCTCACTGTTGCCCCATGTTCTTCTTCTCATATATCCATTTAGAGGTCAGAGCTACTTTAGCTATTGGTGTCCACAGATAGCACACTTTAGGGTAGATCTTCTGTACATGGTCTGTGCACTGACCTTGACAATATATAAGGCAGGAGGTGCAAGCTGGGGTTTCCCCAGTCTTGCTCTCTTGACTTCTAGGCTGGTTATACAGTCTAATTATTCAGTACTGCTGGCTAAGGGTTTACACAAGGGCCCATCACTCATCCTTTCTCTATTTGCCTAGTTAGGGGCCACTAGCACAAAAGCCTTAGCAGTTAACAAGAACAAGATCAGGAGCATCCACCAAGGTAGCCACAAGTATCAAGGAGTAGTGGAAAGCTCCCACTTCAATCTCAGCTAAGAGACAAGAGAGTGAGACTGAGGAAACCTCAGCTCATGCTCCCTGCCTTATATATTATCAAGGCCTGCACATAAACCATTTACAGGGAGCCTACCCTAAGTAATGCTATCTATGTAAACCAATAGCCTAAGTAGCTCTGCCCTTAGTAATAGAAAAGGAGAACATGCATGGATCATGTGGAAGGGGTGAGGCAAGGGCCTTGCGGATCAGGAATGGAGAAGAAATATGCCACACCATGAGAATGTGGGAGAATGGAAGTGCACAGGAATAGATCAATGATTGCAGCATGGCTGCCTGTTGCAAACTATGCAATGACCACTTTCATTCTCACATGATCATGGGAATCCCATCCCTTATCAGGCTAAACCCTAACTTAGGATCTGGCATATTCTACGAGTATCTCTAAGATTAGTGGTCATGAGGCACATCTAGGGATCTTCCCTGGATCTTTCCAAGATCTCTCTGATCTCAGATCTGATCTTAGTCCACAGATCTGATGGATCTAGGACTGGATCTCATCTGTGGCAGAGATCTCTGTCCTCACATACCACATGCCTCTTCTCTTCCATTCCCCTTACCTTAGTCGCAAGGCCACTGCCTCATTCTTGATCCCCGCCCCATGCATATTCCTTACAGCCTACATGAGTTCTTCCTTTATGCCATTGGCCAGCTTACTGCACGATACTTAGGGTAGGCATTAGTTACATGGTCTGTGCCCTTCAGGGAGCAATATATAAGGGCCCAGGTCAGAGTGGTAAAGTCCTTAGACTTTATCACTTCAGTACCTCAGGTCATTAGGCTTAGTAAAGCTCTTCTCAGGAAACCAGGCCCTTCAAGGAAGGATAGGATCTAGAAAGTTCGAGCTTGAGTCTCATCCGAGTCCTCTTCATCTTCACTCTTTCAGGATCATCCTCAGTTGCTCCTCGTCTGAGCCTCCACTAGGATTTCTCTTCGTGTTTCTCCTCTTCCACTCATAGTCTAGGTGTAGCCTCTGGTTTCCAGAGTTGTAATACTGCCTAGAGGCCAAGGAGATTCATCTGGGATCTCTGCCACAGATCACATCCTAATCTCCAAAGAGATATCATCAGAGTCCTAGATCTAAGATCTCATCTGAGATCCAGCCACATCACGTGACCTAAACCTAAGTGCAGGGGAATATTCTAAAGGACTCTGACCTTAGCCTAGGGTTTGCCTTATAAGGCTGCTTGTTCACATGATTATGTGCTCTGAAGACTCTCATGATCATATGTGACCATGTGTTAGGCTGGAGCTGTAACAGATACAGGTAGTCAAGTCTCTCCAGACTTGATTACTTTGTACTTTGCTTTAAGCACTTCTTTGGATTTTAACCCTTTCAGATTAGGCCCTCAGTTGTATGGGCATGAGTCTCTTCCAAGTCCTCCTTTATCACTCCCTCCTTGATTGCTCCTCTCCAAAGCCTTCATTAGGATTTCTTTTTGTGTTCCTTCTCCTCCTCTAGTTATCTAGGTTTAGCCTCTGGGATCCAGAGTTATAATACACATCACATGACTATCACCTTGCATTAGAGAATACTCTAATATAAAATCAAACATTTGCCTAGGGTTAACCTTGTTTAGGCAAGTAAGTTCTATGATCACATAAGAAAACCATTATGTTCTGCTAAGTGCATAACAGTATGCCTCTGGCCAGAAGCCTTTGGATAGACCCACTTCATATAGCATAGCTAGGGCACTTTCATGAATGATTTGATTAAAGCACTCTGCAGTGCCATTTTGTTGTGGGATATAAGAAATGGAGGATTCATGGGTAATTTCTTTGTTAATCAGATATTTCTGTAGATTAGTGTTTATGATTTTACCTCCCTGGTTGAAGTGGATGGACTTTACCCACCTGTAAAGATCTCAAGTTGTTCAATAAGGGCTTTAATAAAGCTAGGTGCTTCACTTTTGTTGTAGAGGTATTTCTTCCATTATTTTTGGCTATAGTTGTCAATAATGGCAAGGGTATAGACAAAGCCCTGGATGAATATGTCTTGTATGTTCATGTGGAGTTGTTCAATAGTCTTTTTGAAATGATTTGTTGGGTATTGGAGAAAGATGCCCAGTGATATTTTTCTTTTGCATATCTGTCACATGGTAGGAGTTCCCTTTTGCCATATAGGTCAAGGCCTGTGACCAGTTGGTGCCATTGGAGGTATTGTATCTCTTTTAGGCTGATATACCTAGTCATAAATGCCATAGATTGAGATTGGTTGGTAGTTGGATAAATATAATATTTTAGCAGGCATTAAGAGGGAGGAGGCAATAACACTGTTAATTTTATATAAATTTTCACACAGTTGACTCTCTAGGATGATCTTGCCATCTGGGTTGGTAATGGTAAAGCAGCCATTTCATTTGGTAATCTCCATGTCTCTCTAATCCATGCAACTTTCAGACATTAGGTTGTTGCAGGCATTTGGACAGTAGCTGATATTGATTAGTTTGATGGTATGATCACATTTGCCTCTAACTGTGGCTATTACTAGAAAAGTACCAGTATCCAGTACCTGAAGTTGTGGGTTATTTTTGATAATGCCCTTGATTAAGTTAGTGAATGGGGTAAATGTGCTAAACACTGCATGCTTGTTGTATATGTGGTTGGTCAAACTGCAACCAGTATCCAGCTAAAGCAGAAGTGGATGGAGTTGTTTACAGAATAGCTAATAGGATCTGAGTCTAATAAATTATTATCTGATTTATTTTCACTTTTCTTGGAGTTAGCCATGGCTTGATTTGCTTGTTTGCCTTTTAATTTGGATTTGATGTTGTCTTTTGCCTTTTCCTTTTCATGCTTTGAATATTTCAAATATTTTAACTCTTCTTCCTTTATTTTCCATTTCTGGTACTTGTTCCCTTCTTTTAACCAACAGCTTTTGGTTTGGTGGTCTGGAATTTCACAGTTGTCATAGTATGGTTGGTTAGGAATAGGTTTCCAGTTGTATCTACTCTTGTTTGATCTGAAGCAGGTAACTTGAAAGCTAGATTTGGCATCTAACTTGTGCATACTCTGTGTTCCTCCTGGATATTGTTACAGCTCCAGCCTAACACGCAGTCACATGTGATTGTGAGAGACTCAGAAAGCATGTGATGTGGGTCATGTGACCAGGAGCACATGATTGTGCAAACAAGTAGCCTTATAAGGCAAGCCCTAGGCTAAGGTTAGTAGTTCTTCAGAGTATTCCCTGCACTAAGGTTTAGGTCATGTGACTGTGGCTGGATCTTGATGAGATCTTAGATCCAGATGCCAATGATATCTCTTTGGAGATTAGGATCTGATCTGTGGCAGAGATCCAGATTGGATCTCCTCAGCCTCCAGATGGCCATGCTGCTTTTATGGATCAATACTGGTGTGCTTCCATTCCACCCACATCCTCATGGTGTGGCAGCCCCTCTTCCCCATCCTGTATCCATGAGGCCACTGCCTCACTGCCTCACCCAATCCATGCTCTCCTTATCTATTACTTAGTTATAAGCCCCTTTAGCTATTGGTGGCCATAGATAGCTGTACTTAGGGTAGGTCTCCTGTAGCTGGTCCATGCACAGATGCCAGCAATATAAAAGGCAGGAGATGCAAGGCTGGGTTTCCCCAGTCTTGCCCTCTTGTGACTTAAGCTAGGATCTACAGTATGATCTAAGGCTTGATCCCAAGATGGGATCCCCCTTCAGCTCTCAACTGTCCTACTGTGGTTTATACACAAGGGCCCAGAAACTCATCCCTTCTCTACTCTGCCTAGTTAGGGGCCACTAGTCAAAAGCCTCAGCAGACTTCTAGTATCAAGGACAGGGTGTTCACCAAGGTGACATGAGTATCAAGGCAAGGATGGCTAGTCAGCCATTACAGATATGGTATTTGACTTCAAATAAAGTATAGCATGCTTGTAGGCCAGCAAAGACATAATTTCATGTGTTTGGCATGAAGATGAATAGAAAGCAGGCAAATAGGTAGTCATTAATGTCTTCATTTATTAGGATAAGATTATGATGGTACAACTTTATTTTTGTGATGTGTGCTGCTAGGTCCTTTCTATCTGTATATTGGATAGTGGCTAGTGATGTTATGGACATGATCTAGTTTGTGGCAGTAGTGTCCACATATAGCTGGCATGCTCCATTTTAGATCTTTGCTGCTATGGGTAGATATTCTAGTTGGTTCTGCACTTCCTCTATTATTACTGCTATAAGTATTGAGCTAACAAATAGATTTGCGTTTTGCCAGTAAGCAGGGTACTATTGAGTTTCTAGTGTAAGCCCAGATGGTTTGGTAAACTGGGGGTCAAGATAATTATGGAGTTCAATAGTCTTTAGGGCATACTGTATAATTTCTGTCCATGTGGCATAGTTGGTTTCTGTTAGCTTTGATTTGAGATGGAATAGGTAAGTGTATTTTAATGGGTCAATGTTTTATTTAAGGGTGAAATGGATTTCATCTTCAGAGTCTAATAGATTATCCAGGAAGTATTGATTTGATGCTCTGGAGTATAATGAGCTGTAGAATGATAGTCTACATGGTTGTCAAGGATGTAGCTGGCTGGTAGGTGCATTGAAAGTAATAGTGGTTTCAACTTTAGGAAACACTGCAGATCTAAGTTTTCTCACTGTCTTATTATGGGTAGGCTGTCTGCTATGCATTGGGTTAGAGAACATTGTACTATACAGGGCTCATAACCTGTTGAAAGAGTATAATGGACCATAGATTCAGGCAGTTAGCCTGTACATGTTCTGAGTATGTTATATCTACTGTAAGTAATAAATGTGAGCTTATTTCCAGTCAATAGTAATGAACTGGAGAGCAATGGGAAGATGTCATATCCTATATTCCTAATTCAATTCTAACCCAGTTCCTACTGGTCCTCTAGGCTTAGAATGCTCATGTTTCCCCTATTAGCATTACTACAGTTGTTTTGGCCCTCTATTTCCTTTCTACTTTATTCCATTTTAGCTTTGCTGCATTTTCAGTCACTTAGTACATCTTAATTTTCACTTTGTCTCCTCCAGTCCACTTCATTGTAACTTCATGCCTTTCTTCACTTTTGTTTTTATTACTTTCCTATTTTACCTCTCACATCTCCTGTTATCTTTTGATTTAGTCTAACATGCCTTGATATTGTCATTGCTAATATCTCTATTTGTATCCAAGATGTATTGGTATCTGCCCTCACTTCTGGAACAACTCCAGTCTTATCTCCACTCCTCACTTATACCCCTTGTTACTTTAGAACTATAAGTACTTTAACTCCTATATGGTACTGTAGTTTGAATATCAACAAAAACACTCTCCATATGGACTTTATCCTTACTCTGACCAAGCTTTTAAGCTTACCCTCTGAATCTCCAGGTTACTCTGGAGTGACTCCAGGCCTTAAGGAAATTCCTAAGGAAATTCTAATTGGCTTATTCTTATTATGACTAGGCTTGACACTTCTCATCTTGTTTGTCCCTTGTATTGAGATATGAGACTGCTCTTCTCTTTTCCTCTGACCTCTCTGCAAATTAGAACATTGGGTTTTGCAAGGGCACACCACATAAGATGAAGCCAAGTTCCATTTAATCCAGCAAGAATTACCTTCAACTCTTTCCAGACCCCCTTTAGACTCCCTTGGAAGTCTCTGGAGTATGTTACCCCCATAAGCCAAGCTCCATTAGAGTATTTGTACTTAGAATCCATTATCTGGATTCTTACTATATATTAAGAGATAAGTTTTGACAGCTATATTAAGCACTAATTATATTCTAATAATCAAAGATGTTATGATTGATTCTATTATTTTTCCTCTTTTGTCCTAGCTTTCACTCTTCTCATGTCTCAACACTCTCTTATTGTATTTTGGAACATTCTGACTTTTTTATTCCAGAATATTCTCTCAGTCAGTGAGTATTACTTATAGCCCACCTCCATTGCATTCCATTCATTTTCATATGAATCTTATTCCTAGTCACTTACTCTAACTTATTCAACTGAGTCTAAATCTTATTATCATAGTATAAGTAGTATATTTTCTCTCTTATGTTTTTTACACTACTTCTGCCTTATTTAATCTTGCATCCTTCAAGCATTGTCTGAACCTTCACCTTATCCTTACCAAGGTAGTCCTGCTTGCATCCTTCAATAGCAAGCATTATACAAGAGTTCTCAACTAGCCCCAGTATTCTAGTCTTATTTCCAACCTTTACTAAGGGACTATAGTACTATTCTGCATTTGCACCATCCTCAGTATCCAAGGCTGACCTTTATCAAGTTTCTTCCCTAGCCCACTGCAGCCTTAAGGTCTATGTTAGTTTCTACCTAGGCCTAGCATAACAAAAAGTACATAAAGCAAGTCTCTGTTTTTAAATGGTCATATCTCCATAGCCACTAAGTCAAATTACATTAATTAAAAATCAAATGGTAGCCAAGAGTAAGTACACCAAAAAAAATGAAATTACCACAGGTATTCTAGATTTAGATTAAATATTGAAATGCTTTTTGAAGTTACTATAAGATAAAGCCAAGTTTCAATTACAACTGCTCTAAAAATATCTGAAATTCATCCAGAGGTCAATGGAGTAACACCAGTCAAGTCTGGATAGATAATTGCTAAGCTTTTTAAAGAGAGTGGTTTAGACTTGATTAACTTGACTGTCAAGTTTTGATAAGATTTCATAATAATGGCAATTAAAAGTCAAGGGATGTGTGAATTTTTTAAAACTCAGACATATCATTCATGTGTATATATTTGTTTGTAGGGAAAAACAAGGGCAAATATTATTTGATTTAATTAAGATCATGCTTTTTTATTAAATGCTGCAAAACTATTACAATAATATCATTGATTGGAATAACTATATCTTTACAATCTATTATGTACCCCTAGAGTGCACTCCATATGCAAACCAACTGGTAAGTGGTGAAGGCCCATGGCAATGACAAGTACAAGCTTTTAAGACTAGAGCTCCTAACTAGGCAAGAGAATAAATGAGTGAAAACCAGCAAGTAGACAAGTTAATATTACAAGAGGTTTAGACTGGGGAAACTTCAAGTCCTTACCACCCTGTATATATTGCCAGAGGGCACAGCCCCATATACAGGATGACTAACTACTTATCTATGGCCACCAATGGTAGTAAGTATTCTTGCTAATAAATAAGAAGCATAGAGTAAAGGGTAGAAGTGAGGCAGTGGCCTTACAGATCAAGGAAAATAGAAGAGTACTGCATCCATGAGAATGTGGGAGAATGGAATGGAAGCATACTCATAAAGGCAGATATAAAAATAACCAGGCAATTATAAGACCATGAAAATTACTATCTAGATCTCTCTTTAATTAATTCTAATCTAGATCTATTAGATCAGATATTATCAGCATCAATCTAGATCTCCTCTGAGATCTGCCACATCATGTGACCAATACTTATACATAGGGGATACTCTGAATAAGATCAAACCCAAATCTAGGGTTATTCTTGTTTTGGCATAGAAGTCTCATAATCATGTGACAAGGTCATTAGTGTTCTGCTAAACACATAATACAACCACTAGATCAAATAACATGGTCCAGGGACCAATTTGTAGCTACAGTAACTTTAAAAACTAGCCCTATTATGTCTGGCCCAGATAAAGTCAGATATAGCTCTTTGACAGGGCATACAAAGGGTTTGCAGGAACATATATGAAAGAAAAGACAACCTGCACTTGCTAAATCATGGATAAGAATTTGGCTGGACACTGGCAGATAATAAACAGGCTTTATACTGCAAGGTGGTACTAGAGACCCTAAGTATACAGATATAGGATATAAAAAGGGAAAAGTAGTGTAAAAAGATAAAAGGCAAAGTATGCTACTTTATACTATGAGTTGGCCATTGTTGACCAAAAGAAGAAATGGGATTTACATATAATTAGTGAGAAAAGTGGCCATCTGACAAAGCACAACAAATAGAATGATAAAGCATGTTAGAAATATAAAATAAGAAGATAAAATGTGCTTTGTAAGATTTGCAATGTTGATTGCAAATTATTTAAGTTTAATAGATCTAAAACAGTACCTGAATTTGCAATGTGGATTTGCAATAAATTAATGGTACTGAAAATAATGGTGGAAAATTAATGGAGAAGTGAAAAAGAATAAAAGACAATACCTAACTCTAATCTGGTGTGTGAAGCACACTGCAATCACATAAACAAATGACACTTTGCTTTGGTAAAATATATTATAGTAGATACCCTTGGCTACACCTTTGCTTTATTTATCATGTGATTCCATTCAGATGCCACCAAGATACAATCATTACAAGATAAATACCTCATTGGGCTATGTTATGGTTTCTTTTTCACTTAATACTTTCTTTACCTTTTTCCCTTTACTTTAGATTATATCTAACATATGTAGTATTCTATGTACATTGCATAGTCAAAGCTATGCACAGCTTGGCTAGTGGTAATATAGTGGCTGGATCAGACTTAAATCTCCTTAGACTTGAGCTTTTGTACCACTGGCCTCCTCTAACTCCTTATAGTTAGCTTTCTCAGTTTCTAAGCCCCTCTTGAGTCATATTCCTTTTACTCTTGCCAAAGCCCCTGTGTGGTTAGTGTTTTCCCATGTTCTGCCTTTGTCATTACTTCTCTTGACTCTTGACACAAGCCAGAGTTATATCAGGCTGACTTATATACTTTTGAGTTGAAAGTTAAAATCTCTATTACATCAAGCTATATTTGTTGTTGCAAACAAAGATACATATGTAAACAGTATGTCTGGGTTTCAAAATATACTCACACATCTTTATTCTCTACTTTCATTATCATGCAGTTTCTTATAGCTGATTAAAAGGCTATTATCCTTGCTTAACTTGATGCTAGCCACTCAGCTTATATTATTGCCACCCTGCTTGTGTTATATGCTCAGCAAACACTGATGGTCTACTCATGTGACCATGGGACTTACCTGCCATAAAAAGATAAATCCTAGGCTAGATTTGATTTATTATATTAGAGTATTTCATGCTTATGGAATAGTCACATGATGTGGCTGGATCTCAGATGAGATTTTAGATTAATACTGATAATATCTGATCTGTGGCAGAGATCTAGATAGATCTTCTTGGCCTTATAGTGGCCACATCTTAACCATCTCTGCTATTTCTAAGCTTCTATTCCATTCTCCCATATCCTCATGGTGTAGTTCTCTTCTATCTCCTCTGATCTATGAGGCCACTGCCTTATACCTTACTTATCACCCCATGTCTTCCCATATTTAGATGATATGAGCAGTAACTGCTATTGGTATCTACAGATGGTAGATTACTCATCCTATACTGAGGCTATGCCTCCTGGAAATACATATACAGGGTGGGCAGGATCTGGAGTCTCTCCAGTCTTGACCACTTGTATCTTTACTTCCCTTACAGTCTAAGCACTTCAGTATTAACTTAGGCTATTCCTTGTCTCCTCCTTTCCTCTTCAAGATTCACAAGCCTAGTTTAGAGCCACTAGCAGAAAATCCCTCTTGTTGATTCATTTGTTGCTGTTACTTCCTGGTCTGCATTGATATTTGAATTGCACTTAGTGTGGTGCATAATAGCTTGGTGTTGGATTTGCTAATATATCAAGGCTATCTTCCCAAAAGTATTCAGACCTTTAGAAGTCCACTGGTGATTGTTTATCCAAGCTTTCTTGTATCAATATTTGCCATGCTATTCATCTCATCTCCTCTCATAGAGCAGTAAATGCTGTTTAAGTGACCAAAGCACTCTCTGATCTCACCAATCAACTCCTTTATCCCAACACTATTTGCTAGCACTTGAAAAAAAGTGGCATAAAAGCTGTTTCCAAGTTAAAATAACCTCTTCTTTCATCAAAACTTTATGAAGTCCAGTTAGACTTTGCATATGCTTACAAGAACTGGACTATAGAGAATTAGAAGAAGATAATATGGTCTAATAAGACCAAAATCAATTACCTGGGATCTGTTACAATTAGTTCCTTTCTTTTTCTCTTTTATTCTAGTTTTAGACTTCACATGTTTTTAATTCTTTCTTGTTGCATTCTGAAATCTTTAGACTTTTTTTGTTCCAGAACATTTTCCTGGTTAGCAGATATTACTTATAGTCTGCTTCCACCACATTTTATCTCTTTCCACATGGATTACTTAGTTATACCACTAACTCATTCAACTAAGTCTGAATCTTATTTACCTTAGTATAAGTAGCATACTCTCTTACACATGTTTCTTATACTACTTCTGCCTTACTTTGCCTTATTCTACCTTGCTTTCTCCAAGCATCATCTAAAACCTTTGCCCTACCCTTACCAAGGGAGTTCCACTTGTATTTCTTTGATGGCAAGCACCATACAAGAGTCCTTAACAAGCCCAGCATTCTTGTCTTGTCCTTAACCTTCACTAAGGGACTATGGTGCCATTCTACATTTGCATCACCACTAGTACCCAAGGCTAACCATTGTTGAGCCTTTTTCATAGCCCTATCACAGCCATAAGGTCTATGTTAGTCTCTACCCAGGCCTAGAATAACAGGATCAGATAAAAAGAAATGAGCATGGAAAAAGTCAGGTAAAAGACTTAGTAATAGGCTATTAAAGAATATCATTAAGCATGGTAAAGGCTCTATAATTATTTGGGGCTATATGACTTGGAAGGAAATTAACTATGCTGCAAAGATAGATGGTAGGATAAATGGTGATTTTTACCTTCAAATTTTAAAGGATGAACTACTATAAACCATGCAGTATTATGGTCTTAATTCTCCTGACACTATCTTTTAGCAGGACAATCAGCTAACTAAAGGGATGTTCTGGAACAGAGAAGTCTGAATGTTCTAGAATATAATAAGAAAGTATCAAAGACATGCAAATATCAGAAGCTAGAAAAAAAGAAAAAAAAAGGAATCAATTGTAACAAGAAAATTACAAAATTTTACTCTTATAGAATAACTTTTCAGGATACATTGTTCCTGAAAATCTTATTAACATTAAGATTACCAACTTTGCATTAAATCTCACTGCTCACATACAACCTAATGAACAGGAAATTACTCCATCAAATATCTACAATATTAATTAGCTTGAGGCTATGTAGCTTGCAGACAGTATATGGAAAAATCACATTGATATAACAATGATCTGAAACTGCTGGGCCAAGGTTAATATTTTTTCTGATATGCCATGTCCAATAGCCAAAGATTTAAACCCATCTCTCCCTATCTTCTCCTTGATTTATGGCTCTGAGTCTAATTTTCATTTACTTAGATTTTTTTTAATTGTTAACCTTAAAGTGATATAAAATTCCATACATTTATAACTGATATATAATAATGATATTTGATTAACTAAAAAAATTAATTAGAAATTTAGAAGAGTTACATAATGACTTTATTTCTTATTCAGAGAATCTTGTTGGCCATATACTGGGTAAACTAGGGGAAAGTGGAATTCTTTAACACATAAACAATATGTATATTGCAGATCTTCTTAATTCTATTGCAAAAACTCTGTTATATTTCATAATTTGATCTCAATTTCAATCTATCTTATTGTTATGCTAGTGTTATACACTCCTAGAGTGTAATCTGAATACTAGCAACAAACACCAGTGAGTGAAAGACAATGATGACAACAAGAGGGCTTTTCTGCTAGTGGCCCTGAAATAGGCTTGATGAATCTTGATAGGGGTAACCTGAGTTAATACTGGTAAGTGCTCAGGCTGTAAGGAGGAGATAAGAAGGAACTCAGGTTAACTTCACAATGCAGAGCCCAAGTAGAAGGAAGTAAGCATATGAAACAAGTGATCAAGACTGGAGAAACTCCAGGTCTTGCCCACCCTGTATATATATTGCCAGAGGGCATAGCCCTTACACAGGATGAGTAATCTACTATCTATGTTAACCAATAGCAGTAACCTCTTGTACCTTCTTAAATAAAAAGTAGGGCATAGAGCATAAGTAATGAGTAAGGCAGTGACCTCATGAATCAAGGGATTTAGAAGAAAACCACAACAATGAGGATGTGGGAGAATGGAAGAAAACTCAGGGTCAGCAGATATAAAGTAGGCATGGCTGCCATAAGACTGAGGAAATCTATTTAGATCTTTGCCATAGATCAGATTCTAATCTAGATCCATTAGATCAGATGTTATCAGTATCAATCTAAGATCTTATCTGAGATCTAGCCATGTCACATGACTAATCCATGAGCAAGGGATACTCTGAATAATAAATCAAACCTAAGCCTAGGGTTTATTCTTATGAGGCAGGCAAGTCCCACAGTCATGTAAAAAGACCATCAGTGTTTGCTAAGTGCATAATAGCTAGGCCCAGGTAGAGACTAACATAGACCTTAAGGCTAAGACTGAGGGCAAGGTTCAATGAGAGTTAGCCTTGAAAGCTAGAGTAATGGTGCAAATGTAAAATAGTACCATATGTCTCTCATTGAAGGTTGAAGATGAAATAAAAATACTAAACTTGTTAAGAACTAAGGTGGGGCTTTGCCAATGAGGATTTACAAGAGATCTTAGGTGTTTAAGAAGAATAAGATGGAATAAGGCAGAAGTAGCATAAGAGACATGGAGATGAAGTATGCTACTTATACTTAGGGGAAACAAGGTTCAGATTCAGTTAAATAAGTTAGAATGGATGACTATGGCTAAGTAAGTGGTCTGTGTGGATTCACATGGAAAATAATAAAAGCCAACTATAAGTAATAGTCACTGACAAAAGTCTTTTGAAATGAAGAAGTCTGAATGTTCCAGAATGCAACAAGGAAGCATCAAATATTCACAAAGATCAAAAGCTAGAATGTGAAAGGAAAGGAAAAGGGATCAAATCATAACACTTATGCTTGATTTCCACACTTAGTGTTTGCCAGTAAAGCTACTCTGGCCCTCTGATTCTCCTCCATGCAACTCCAGCCCCCTATTACTACTTCATTTCACTCCAGTTATACTTACATTCTTCTTGTCTAGTTATTAGTATAAGCTCCTTTGAACCTCCATTACCTTTTCACTCTAATTCTGACTTAGCTCTGCCTCTGTTCTCAGTCACTTGGTATATCTTAGTTCTCTCTTTGTTCTTTCTGAACCTTTCTATTACATCTTTATACTTCCTTCTACTCTTGCTTTCTTTCTGTTTCTTGTTTTTCTTCACTTTTTTCTACCATCTTTTAGTTTTAGTCTAATATGACTTGATACTATTATTTCTAACATCTCCATTTGTCTTCATGATACTTTGACATCTGCCCTTGCTTCTAAGACAACCCCAGTCTTATCTTTTTTTCTCTCTTGGACTTTGTGCTACTCTAAAACTATAATTACTGTAACTCCTGTATATAGCACCTTAGTTTGAATATCAACAAAAACATCCCTGTCTTGACTTCATTCTCACTCTGACTAAGCTTTCCAGCTCATTATTTGACCCTTCAGATTACTTTGAAGTACCTTCAGGCCTTAATGATATTCCTAAAGAAATCTTAAGGATCTGCTCTCATTATAACTAGGCTTAATGCTTCTTGTCTTGCCTTTTCTCTTATGTTAAGCCATGAGACTGCTCTCTTCTTCATCTCTGAATCCTCTGTAAATCAGAATACTGAGCTGTACAAGGGCAAATTACATAAGATAAAGCCAAGTTCCATCTGACCTAAGAAAAACTTTTCTTAACTTGTTTTAGAAAAACCTCCAGATTTTTTCAAAAGTCTCTAAAGCTATATTTTCTGCCACAGTTTGAGCCCCATTAGTGCATTTAACCCCAAAGTTTGCTTCTGGAGTATTTCTTATCCTCTGTAACCTTAAATTCAAGAGTTTCTGTTAGCATGTAGAGATATTTACCAGGCATTTATGGATTCCAAGACTTTACAGGAGATAAATGGATAGAATTAGATTTATCATGAAAGAAGGCACTTGTGCTGCATAGCTTTGTTAGCAATGTTGACAATCCATTTGCAAGATGCATTGGGCTTATTTGAACAAAAAACACAGGTTGCTAAGATGCAGAATATGGTGGCTAGTAAAATTACAGACCATTTCTCTTGTGGCTAGATCCATGTCTTATATGTATGCTAGGGAACTTCTGCTAGGTTTGAAGCCATGCAGTTTATAATATCACATGATCATTTATCTTCCGTGATAACCCATACTCTCTAATAATGCACACCTTGAAGCATATCCTAAGAGATATGTGTTATGTGAAAGTTGACTATACCTTATGTATAAAATCTCCAGTTACATAGCACATCTGTCACTGAACAAGTTAATGTGATTAAAATCCAACTCAAGGTATTCCTCTGGAATACTGCAGAAGAACTATAATGTGTGCATTCACTTACATTCCTCATCAACAACATATTGCAGACTGCATATGACATGAATGCCATTATGGATGCCAGAGCCTGCATAGTACCACACATGTGTTCTCCAGATGCCATTAGAGATTCCAGAGTCTGCATAGCACCACACATATGCCACACCTTGTGATGGTATAGAGAGAGGTGACTTTCCCATATAGATTATCTTTTTCCCTCGAGTTACCAAGCCTCGTCCCGTTCTGCTTCTGAGTGTTCCCATCGCACGGTGGGTTTCCAAGAACCCGATAACATATGATCTAATCTACGGTCTGGACGGGTATCATTCCGTAGGTTTGGTGCTAAACTGTGAAGACTACCACTGCTCTTCGGACACAGCTGGAACTGATGCCGTCATGCAAGATGTCTTCACGGTCGGAAACAGCGCCGGCTGGTCCAGTGAGGTACTTTGACATTACCGATCACGTGGCGAGCTTCAAGAATCGACTGGAAGTGAAGGGTTCAAAGCACACCAAGGTAGTGAGGACTGACATAAAGAGCTCTGCGTCCGCACTCGCGCTGAGCCCGCCCAAGATCACGTGGCACTTGTTCGACCCTGCATCAGTGCGGACAGCGTACGTGGTCGGTGGCGCTTCTGTGGCGACATGGAAAGCCGATGCGCAGAAGAGTGTGACGGCGGTGCAGTGTGGGTGTACACTGGTAGCTGCATATGGAATTTCGGATTCGATAGTAAATAACACGAAATGATCAAACTCAGAGGGGGACCCACCCAGCAAATTTATAGGTCAACGAGAGTGAGACAAGTACAGATGGCGTGTATTCTCGATTCGTAGCGACGTTTGGTGAACCGCCTTCTCGGAATGAAACGCAGCGAGGGCGAGTGTTCTGGAGCGTAAAATTTTCATGCAAGAGATCTACATACAGACTGCTAACAAAGTCATTCCTCTCGTCAGGGTGGGCTTCCAAGGGTTTAACGTGCTCTTGGTTATATATCTGCCGCGAACTCTGGTCGCACAAGTTCCTGCAAAGACGGTATGGATGAGCGTGCGAGTTGGCCAAAAGGGAGAAAGGCGGGAGGTGTCAGAAGGAATTATTCCTCGTCTCGACATGGGGGTTAAGACAGGGATAACTGAACAAACAATGATAGTCTCATCCTAGCGATATGAAGTCTGCGGTCTACGATGGTCAGAATCTCACCTGTAAGAGTCCTTTCGCAGTGTTGCGGCAAAGTACGTCGTCGCCAAAACAAATTCAGATCAAAGTTTTATATGTAGAATTTTAGGGCAGGCACACAAAAAGTCGCGCGTAATGTGCACTCGGAGGTGCTATCGTTCATGGGCAGCTAGCCCAAAGTTCGCTATGCTCCCACCACAAATGCCCCAGAACTAACAGGCCCCAGTATAAGTCCACTCTGCATGGTCTCCACCACCCCGCTCACAAACACTGTGGTCAAACCCGTCCCGGCAAGATTTAGCGCCGCCCAGTCGACAGTCTGATTCACGTAGTTTGTGTTCGTCGCCAGCACGAGCGTTTGTGCATTGGCTT
>JBBPJW010001049.1:0-16478 GCA_038088935.1 Pulveroboletus aff. viridisquamosus
ATTTTATAATTTATATTTACAGACTTATAATATTCATAATAAGCTATTGCATTATCCATATCTTAAATTAATCAATATTATTATTGATCCTAGATTGAATGCTTTATGCTGTAGCCTATGTCAAGTTGCTTTATTACCCTCCTGGATTTAAACTCATATATAAAACAATCACAGAAATATCAAAGTGGATCTTCAGTATTTTTCTGCAATTATTGCTGTCAATAGCATTTCTAAAGAACTTGCTTTTCTTTCTGCTATAGAAAATGGTATTTTATGATTTCAAGAATTAAACATTTTTTATGGCTATGCTTGTTTAAAATGCTCTCAAGTTGGTGGCAATATTAATTACTTGCAAAAACATTGGTTACAAGCATATTCTAATTTGCTCTTATCTCAAACATGATCTTCTTGTAAAATGCAACAGTTAAATAACTATTATTTATATTGCAAATTATGGCTCATTAATGAAGAAATATCTTTTATGAAAAAAAAAAATCAAATCATTACTTCTAATAATATTATTCAATCTCTTTATCAAGATATGTAAAATATAAACCAGTTTTTAATACCCTTGAAATATAATTAACTTATTAATCCTTGGCTATCAACAACACAATGGCATAAACATAATGCAAACTATGATATTGCAAAATTACAATCACTAGTATTACTCAACAAACCAAAGAAACACTAAATGACTCAAATAAAAATGGCTGTTTTAAATTACTTTAATGAGGCAATAAGACTATTACCAGCCATAGATAAGATTATTCTAAAAAAAGATCAATTTTTCTAATTCTTAAAAATAGTAAGTTATATATCAATCAACTATAAGATCTAGCTTATTTTATTTATAGTGGTGTTAATAATATATCTCTTTACTATCATCAGAAGCCAAATACAATGAAAAAATATACAGATATTGTGGTATCTTTGCTCATACTCTTAATTTATGTGCAATACTCCATAGACTATATAACTTCTTTACTAATGGAGGTGATTCTGAAGATTTATCTTCTAATTAAGGCATTACAAACACAAGAAAATATTTTCATGGCTATTTATGGAGTTTTAACCTCTATTTGACATGTCAAGTGGAAAAAAACTATTAACAATGCTTTTCCATGTCCTTCAAAGTATTTTCTTGCTATTTTAACATTAAAGGAAAAAGGAAATCACAAGTCTCCTATTAAAATAACTGGATATCTTGCCAAGCTGGAATACTATATTCACTTGACAGTTTTTATGGAGATTAAGTATATTGCATTTACAAAATTCAATTATAATAATAAAGAAGCTTGTAAATTTCTTTCTTGCTGGTTTAGAGAACACATCAATTCTCTATTTGCTCAACCACAATCTTTACAACACTGTGCATCTGCTCTTGCATATCGAACAACAAGTCTTTCATACATTTGATGGATTAATACTAAATACTGGACAGAGCTTCTTTATAAAGAAGAATAAATAACTCTAAAGGATTTTCATAGCATGTTTACCTCTTATGCTCAAGTTACTATAAAACAATGGGAGAAGAAAGTACTACAAGGCATTAAAACATTTGTGAATTATTCAAACCTTGCTGAAGACTTAACAAACAAGACTATTGAATATTCATTTTTTACAGATAAATACAATAATTGCTTTGCAGATTGAAATATCTTGGAAAAAGCCTTTTTTCCCAACCCTGCTATTGCTTTTATATTTGGTCATCAAGTCCATGGAAAATGGATGTGGAATATTAGTGCATTAAAAGGCTGGCTATATTATTATGCAGATTTTCAAGCCAATTTGCTATTGTGCTGTGAAACTCTTAGTAATGCACCTGGCCATGGAACAGAATTAACTGCTCTATTATTCTGCAATTTTAAATATTGGAAATATAATCTTATTATGCTGGGATCTTATCTTATACTTTTTTGCTACTATTATAAATCAAGTGCACTTTAAAAACAAAACAAGCTGCTTTTTCATTATCTAGGTAAATTTTAAACCCTACTTCTAACCCTAAATCATTCTTATATGGTAACTAGGGTTCTCAAATAGGCAAGCAAAAAAAATCTACCAGAGATAGAGACAAAAAGAGTTTCTGGTAAATAGTTAAGATTCAAGAATTAGATATTATATTAATAGTGGCAAAATTGATATGAAATATATTTTTGTATAAAAATTGGGTATTCTTATGTCTTCAGAATATATGTAGAGTACACAAATCAGTAAATAATAAACATTGGGCATTCTCAGGTGTTTAGGATGCCCACAGAGCACACAGGTCAAGTAATTATATCAGCATCACTCATATTAGTACACAGTAATTACTTGAAACTCAAGTACTGTTACACTAGGTCTGGATAGGAACTGACATAGATCTTATGACTATAAAAGGGCTAGGGATAAGACTTGACTGTGGTTAGCCTTGGGTGCTAAGAATGGTGCAAACATGGAATAGTACTGTAGTCCTATAGTAAAGGTTAAGAACAAGACTAGAATACTGTGGCTGCTTAAGAATAAAGGTGGTGCTTGTTAATAAAGGTTGCAAGTGAAACTCCCTTGAAAGAATGAACTAAGGGTTTTGATGATGTCTGAGAGGACAAGGTAGAATGGAGTAATGTTAAGGCAGAAGTAACATAAGGAACATAAAGGAAAAAGTATGCTACTTATACTACTGGAAATAAAGTTGGTGTTACAATTATCCCCTTTTATTTTTCCTTTCCTTGTTCTAACTTTGGACTTTACATATCCTCAATGCTTCCTTGTTGCATTCCAGAACATTCAGACCTCTTTTATTCCAGAACTTCTCCTTTGTCAGCAGATATTACTTATTGTTCACTTTTATCACATTTCATCCAATTTTATACAGATCATTTAGTTATCTTTAGTTATCTCTGCTAACTCATTCAACTGAGTCTGAACTCTATTCACAGTAGTATAAGTAGTGTACTCTACCATTTATCTTTCTTATGCTACTTCTGCCTTATCTTGTCTTATTCCATCATGTTTTCTCAAAATACCATCAGAACCTCTTAGCCCACTTGCAACCTTTATTGGCAAGCATACCTTTGTTCTTGACTAGTCCCAGCATCCTAGTCTTGTCCCAACCTTTACTATGGATTCATGGTACCATCCTATATTTGCACCATTACTCTAGTCCTTAGGCTAACCTGCATTGAGCCTTTCTCTTAGCTCTAGTCCATAAGGGATAACTAAGTAATCTATGTGAAAATAAACAGAATGCAATGGAAGTAGAGTATTAGTAATATCTACTAACTAAGAGGAATGTTCTGAAATGGAAGAAGTCTGAAGATTCCAGAATATAACAAGAAAGTGTCAAAGATGCACAAAGTCTAAAGCTAGAAAGAAGAAAATGGAAAATAAGCAGACTGATTATAAAATTACCCCTCTAGTATATTCAACAATTCAGTTGAACACATGAATAATCTAAAAAGAGGGGGTGGGGGAGTCTATGATATTATCCCAGCCTACCTCATCAATGACATTATTATTGTCAGTGTGATAAAAGGGTAGAGAAGGTAGGAGAAATGGGGAAGTGCAGTAATAGAACCTGCACAAGTGCTGGAAGTGAGAGGATCTGTGAGTGGAGCCATGAGAGAAACCACAGAATAAAATGGCAGCTGGCCATTCTGATCTTGAGTCTTGTGCTAGTCCAGTGGACACTTTTCTAATAGCTGTGGTTTTGGCTAGATCCACAGAGAACTAGGCAAAAAAAAAAGGTAAAAGAAGTCAAGTGCCTTGTATAAAGCCCAAGAGCTCAAGTGTGCAAGACTGGGGAGTCTCAGCTTGTGCCAGCCCTTTATATATGATACAGGAATGTGCACAGACCATGTAACTAGGTCTGCCCTAAACTATTGATACAGTAAGCAGACCAATGGCAATAAAGAAGTGAGTATCTTAGCAGTTCCTTATGGTAACTGCCAGGTAATGATGTCATGGTCTGGAGCATTCTAGAACTGTGAAGAGTGAAGAATGTGAAGGTGTGAAATAGTGAAGATGTGAAAAGGTGAAAGTGTGAAAGTAAAAGGTGTCCCATGGTCACATGATGTAAAAAGTGAAAAATGACTATAACACAGGAGAAGCTGTGAAAGGAGCCATGGGAGCCAGAGGATAAGGAGGACTGGTAAGGCAGAGGGCAGCAAAGTGGGCAGTAAGCCTGATTATAGCTGGATTGCCAACACAGACATGTAGGATATTGATAAACTGCATAGTCCACACAGCAGTGTCCAAGGGCATGACATTGAAAGCAGCCATTATGATGGCAGAGGTGGGAAGGGGAAAGAGAGGCATAACCATGGTGGCCAGTCCACCAATGTTCAACTTGAATAATAGTGGCAATTTCCTCAGGGGAAAGGGAGGAGAAGGACAGAGATGGAGAGAAGGGAACAGTTGGTGGTATGTGATTGCAGGCAATCAAAGACTCATGCTTAAAATGGTTGATGTCTGATAGGAATTCTTCAAATTCAAGTTGGTAGGCCAAGTTGTCCAGGACAAATAATATCTGACAATCAATGGTCTCTAGACCAATATGGACCACATAAGTGTTTACTTCTGCAGTACAATATAGGAGGGTAAATGTGAGGTGAATGCACTCTATCTGGTGGTAGAGAGTATAAAGAGCCCATAATAGGAAGTTTATATTAAGATAAAACCCAAAAGAGAGGAAAAGATGGAAATCAAATATAAAAAATCAAGTGAGAATGGAATAATCTGGGAAGAAGTCCCTGGGGCAGAGGGCATGAGTGGTAATGGAGAGGTCTATGATAGTAATGGCAAGTGGTTCAATAAGGTAAAGAGCAGAGGAGTCAATTAAAAGTGGGGATAAATTAGGGCAAAGACCTGGAGGGGACATTGGAATAGGGCTAGACTGGGTTTTGGCAATGAATATGGGCTCAGGGTCAAAGGGAACATAAAGGAGGGGAGTTATTGTTATGACTCTGGATCCCAGAGGCTAACCTTAGACAAAGAGCAAGAGAAGGAACATGAAGGAAGGACCTAAGGAGGCTCTGGAGAGAAGCAACCAAGGAGGGAGCAACCAAGGAGAACTCAGAAGAGACTTGTGCCCATACAACTGAGGGCCTGACCTGAAAGGGTAGGGATCCAAAGAAGTGCCTAAAGCAAAGTACAAAGTGATTAAGTCTGGAGAGACTTAACTACCTGCACCCACCCCTTATATATGGCCTAGGGAGGTGCACAGACCAACTAATCTAGCCTACCCTAAGGTACTGCTATCTATGTACACCAATAGCAGTAAGATCACACTATTAAATAAGTAAGGAGAAGATATGGAGCAGAAATGAGGAGTAAGGCAGTGGCCTCATGGATCAAGGGAATGGAATGGAAGAGAAGATCAGGGTTACACATAAGGATGGAGATCTCTGCCACAGATGAGATCGTAGATCTTAGGATCTGTCAGATTCATGGATATATGACCAGATCTAGATAGGAAAGATCCAGGGCAGATGCTGGGAAGATCCCAGATCCCAATCATGTGACCACTGATCATAAGGTACTTGTAATAAATAGCCAAGCCCCAGGCTAGGGTTAACCTGAAAAGGAGTATTGTTCCCATGATCACGTGATATGAAAGTGGTGGTTGCACATGATGCACAACAGTTATGAGGTCTTCAGTATGTAAAGATTCTATAAAAGAGGCTTATGGGAAAAAAACAGGAAAGAGACTAGTGAATATTTTTATAGTATTATCAGATATAATGTGGGCATGGACTGGAAACAGTTGATGGACTAGAGTAGGCAAGGCAGCAGGGGCAGAGATGGGAATTGGAGTAGTGGAGATGGAATCTACAGTGAAGTCTGGAGTAAAACAGAAGCAGTAGATGAAGTTGTAAGATATGATTAGTAACTAGGTTTCTTTGGTTTCTAAGAATACTGTAGTGGTTTGTGAGGATGTAAGGGGGCTAAGAGCAGAGGAAGAAGGGAGTAGCAATTTTTATATGCCTTGACAAGTTTGAAGGCATTGTAGAGATTGAACTTAGATTCTTATAAGTCTTTTTTGATGAAATAATCCTTCTATTGGATTAGAAAGAAGTGAGAGGAAGGTAAGCTGTAATGTTTTAATATCTGCTTGATGTCATATTTTTCTTGATCTTTTATAAGGTCCAGGGATGATGCAGGGAAATTGCTTCCATGAATGTTATTTTCATAATAAAGCAATAATAGAGAAGCATGAAAGATCAGATGGATCTTTTAGAAAGTGAGGAGATAAAGGTGGTATGTGATAGGGGATAATACCTCCATGATTGTGAAGGGGCCTTTGCATTTGAATATGAAATTGGGGTGAATGACAGAGTATTTGAGATTTCTGGCTTCAAGCCAGACTTTAAACTCTTTGGTAAAAGGGGTGAACTTGAAGTAGATATAAGATGCCATGGTTTGGTAAGTAAAATCATTGGCCATGAGGGCTTTATCTCTAGCTGCTATCAGGTTTTTTAATCTGTCAGCAATGGTGGGCATGAGGGTCTTGAAGATTACCAAGGAAAGAATATGGAGTTGATATCTCATTATGAGATAGAATGGGAATTGATTGGTAATAGGGTAAGGATGGCAGTTGTGGATAAATTCCATGTGGAAGATTTACTCTGCCCATTTGGAAGGATTAGCTCCACAGAATATGTAGAGGTGGATTTTGAGTTTCTGGTTAACTTGTTTAGTTTCCCCATCAGACCAGAAATAATATATGGTAAAAAGGAAAAAATCATAGTTTAGGGGTTTATCCAGCTCCTTTGCAAAGGTAAAGGCAAATAGGGGGCCTTAGTCTAAGATAATCTTATTATAAAGACCAAATCAGAGGTAGACTTTGTAAAAAAAGAGAATGGTAATACCCTTAGCAGTGGCAGTTTTCTTAGTGGAGCATAGAACTACCCTTTTTATAAGCCCATGGTTAATTATGACCAACATGGAATTGTAACCATCAAAAAGAGGGAGGTTAGTGATTAGGTCACAGGAAATCATTTGAAAGGGGTAAGTAGTGGTGAAGCAGATTGAAGAAAAGGCAGGAATAAATGGGTGAGTGTTAACTTTGTTCTATTAACAGATGGAACAATCTTCAACAAATCATTGGATATAAGTGGCCATACTGGGCCACCAGAACTTGGTTTTAATGAGTTGGAGAGTCTTGAAATAGCCTGAGTGACCAGCAAGAGGGTGGTCATGGCAGTGACAAAAGATGAACTGACAAAGGGCTTTGTCAGCAGGGACATAGATGTAGTCTTGGTAAGTAAGAAGGTTGTTGCAGAGTTTCAAATCAGCAACATGTTTACAGAAGTCAGGGTACATGGGGTCATCTCACTTGTGAAGAAGGGACAGACAAAGGGGTTCAGTCTCTATGTGTTTGTGGATATAGGTAGAGGGCATTGCATCAATTACATGATAGAAGAGATACTCCAGAAGGGCAGTAATCAAGGAGTTGTCAGTGAAGTCAGAGGGGCAAAGGTCTGGGCAACAGAAAATGGCATTGAAACCAGTAAGGGAGGATTCAGCAATGTGATGGAGCTGGATGTCAAAGTCAGTGAGGTCAAGAAGCCAACAGGCTTGTTAATGGTTGAGGATCTGAGGGGCATGGAAGTAGGTAAGGTTCTTGTGATCAGTAAAAACTTGGACAGTTTGGAAGAATCCTTGAAGGTATTGATGCCAAGTTTTAAGGATGTGGATAATTGTAAGGAGTTTGTGGTCATAGATATTATAGTTTTACTCAGTAGTGAAAAACATCTGAAAGAGAAAGAAACAGGGGTACAGTCCCTGTTTAAATCTGTCTGGAGGAGAATGCCACTGAATACATAGGCAGAGGTATTTGTGGTAATGGCAAAGGGGTAGAAGAGACCTGGGAGTTGAAGAATGGGCTGGAAGAGGAAAAGGGTCTTGAGAGTGTTGAATAATTCCTGGCAGGCTAGAGTCCAGGACCAAGGAGCTATCTTCTTGGTGAGATTAAGAAGGAAGTGGGCAATGGACAAGTAATTGGAGATAAATCACCTATAAAAGTTAGTGAAACCCAGAAAGAAATAAACATCCTTGACTTTCTGGAGAATGGGCCACTTGACAATATTATCTAGTTTAATGGGGTCCTTGGCAAGTTCACCTAGGCAAACCACTATTCCTAAGTATTTGACCTCAAATAAGGCAAAAGTACATTTCTTGAGTTTTAAATAAAGACTAAAATCTGCCATGCATTGAAGCATGCAGGCAGTTTGAGTTCTGTGAATGTTAGCATTAGGTATTATGTGCTGCAAGGCTGCAGTGCCAAATGCTCAGAAGAAAGAGATAAGATTTTAAGAATAGCTACAAGTTAACACAAGTATGGTACAGGTACTTAAAGCTGAAAGCCTTGAGATAATATGGCTACAGTTTATATAGTTACAGAATGTGCACACAGACCAAGTCCCTAATGGGAACATTCCCATACATGCAGCACAGAGATCAAAAAGAAGAGAAGCTCTCCTGGGAACCATCAAGGGTCCAGCTTCTAAAATGGAAGAGAAGCAGTAAAATGGAAACAAAGTCCAGTGGAAATGAATAGAAGCATGCAGAGCCTTTAGACATGAGGTTAACCCTATGCCCTGAGTCATGTGACTCATCACATGCCCTGATAAGATAAAAGATTAGATAATCACATGGAGAAGATAAGATAAGATTACATGATCAAAAAAGAAAAAACACATTATAATATTAGGGGAAAAGATAAAAAGGTTATTTATATAGATAACAAGCTATTCTTTTACAATCATATTACAGAAGAAGTTATTCATTAAATGCTGAAAGGTGGCTGGTGAGTTATTTAATTCAAAGAGCATTACTATGGGTTCAAAGAGGCCTTTATGAGTAATAAAGGCCACTTTTCATTTATATCTATCCTTAATGTAGATACTGTTGTATCTTCATGGAATATTGAACTTGGTGAAGATCTTGGTTGTCAATGAGGTCAGAAATAAGGGAGAGGAGATAGACACCTCAAACAGTATGTTTATTGAGGTACCTGTAGTCTTGGCAGGAATGAAGTTTGCCATCCTTTTTTTAAAAAAAGAAGAAGAAGAAGGTCTAAGGGGAGTTTAAGGGGCAGATCTTGCTGGTGCAAAGGTTTTCTTTGATGAAATCCTTAGTGGCTTGATGTTTAGGGGAAGACAAGGGATAGATCTTGCCAATCTTGAAGACAAAGGTTTCTTTGAGATTAATCTCATAGTTATAGAGTCTGGAAAATAGGAGCTTATTGAAAGTGTTCAGAGTATAGAGAAGACCACAGCAAATTGCTGGTACTTGGGAAATAGGGTAGTCTTGAACTTAGCCTTTTCAGCTTTGATAATAAGCTCTGTGAAGGTAGTGAGTTTTGCTACCATGACTAAGGGGAGAAATGTAGAGCAGAAGTTAATAACATAGGAGAAGTGCCATTTATAAAGGTTGTTATTGATAGATTGGTTTGATGACTTGTTTTCAAGATAATGGATAATATATTTATTATGAGAAAGAATTACTTCTCTGACTATGTATTGTTGAAGGAAAGACTGGGTAGCCTCAGAGTAATAAAGCCCCTTGGTGTGGTTGGAGTTGGATGGGATAATAAGCAAGTTTTTCATCCAGTCAATGCTAGGGTTGGTGGCTTGAAGCCATAGGAGTCCCAGAATCAAGGTTTCCCTACCACATGCCATGATGTGGCAGGAAATGGAGTGGGTTACTCCTTCTAGCTGAAGAAATATAGTGCATATGTGGGTAATGTGACCCTTCTTGTTTAGAGAAAAGTCAATATTCCAGATGTTGAGAAAAGTGGGGAGTTGGATAGTAGGGGACTTGTGGTGGAAGACAAACTCCCAGTCAATGCAGTTAATTTGTGCTTTACTATTAATAAGGGTAAAGGCATCTATAACTAATTTTAGATGAATGGAGAGAGAACCTTGTATGGAAATTCTCATAGATTTCCTAGAGAATGATACAAGTATAGGCACACATACAAGAGAAGGAGCAACTTGTGTAGGGAAAATACTCTGCTTCAAAAATCCAGCCCAACTCTTTTCACCTCAGGTTCCTTATTATTAACTTCTTCTATCTTTATTACTTCTTCTTTAGTAGTGACTTTTTTAACTGATTTCTTTGGGGTGGTAGAACTAGTGGCAAAGGCAGGTGGGTAACTGTTGGAGCAGTTTGTGGTACTATTTTCAGGTTTTCTGCAGTGAAGACAGAGACCAAGTTTAAAGCATTATTCTTGTTCTTGGGAAGTAAGCTTGATAAGTTAAATAGAGTTAATGTCCATGGCATTTGGGTCTTTTTTAGCCTGAGAGATAATAAAAAGGGTACTAGGGGTCCAGGCATAAACCTTGAAGTTCTTGCAACAAAGCTCCATGATCTTGACATAGTTAGAGGTACCTTGAAAGTGAATGGCTTTGTTATACCATCTGTCTATAGTGCTGGGAATCTTGTCAAGGTTTGAATTCAATGCGATAGCCAGAGGAAAACCCCAGCTTCATAGTAGGCAATAAGAACATTGTTATCCTTAATATTAGTAAGAACTATGTGATTCTGGAACTCTGCAGTATACTTAGTGAGAAAGGGGGTTCATTCACCATTCTTGTTCTGGCACATCTGCATATTGGCAAGCCAGTGGACTACAAAGGTAATTGTTATGACTCTGGATCCCAGAGGCTATTCCTAGACAAAGAGACAGAGGAGAAACATGTGGAAAGATTCCAAGGGAGGTCTTGGAGAGGATCAACCAAGAAGGGAGCAACGAAGGAGGACTTGGAAAGAACTCGTGCCTGTGCAACTAAGGGCCTGACCTGAAAGGGTAGGGATCCAAAAAAGTGCTTAAAGCAAGGTACAAAAGTGATTAAGTCTGAGAAGACTTGACCACCATACCGCCCCTTATATATGGCCTAGGGAGGCACATGGACCGACTAATCTAGCCTACCCTAGAGTACTGCTATCTATGGACACCAATAGCAGTAAGGACGCACTATTAAATAAGAGAGGAGAAAGCATGGAGTGGGAATTAGGAATGAGGCTGTGGCCTCATGGATATGGGGAGGAGGAATGGAAGAGAAGATCAGGGTACACATGAGGACAGAGATCTCTGCCACAGATGAGATTGTAGATCCAGGATCCATTAGATCCATGGAGATACAACCAGATCTTAGATAGGGAAGATCCTAGATCCGTATCACGTGACCACTGACTGTGAAGTACTCATAAATAATAACCAAGCCCTAAGCTAGGGTTAACCTGAAAAGAAGTCTCATTCCCACGATCATGTGATGTAAAAGTGGTGGTTGTGCAAGATGTGCAACAGTAATGGTATCTTGTTTTTTGAATAAGGTGTTAAACACCTTGATAAATGTGCTAAAGGTTTCCATGGAAACCACCATACCTGCAATGCTCATTTTCCAGTATATGATTACCCAGGAGAAGGCAGGGCTCTTAGTTATGTAGAAGAGGATAAACATGATTTTTTTCTTATTAGAGTTATAGATTACAGCATTGACAAAAAGGTAAAACTGGACTAAGTTCAGCCAAGCTTCTGCTTTGGAGTAGTCACCATCAAAGTGTTTGAAGATGCCAAGGCAAAGCTTGATAGGTGTTACACTAAGCCTGAGTAGAAAATAGCATAGATCTTATGAGCTAGAGCTAAGGAAAAAGGCTTGACTGAGGTCAGCATAAGGACTAAGGTGATGATGCAAACATGGGACAGCACCAGGATCCCACAGTGAAGGTTAGGAATAGTGTTATGGCTCCAGCCTAACATGGCAGTTGCATGTGACCATGAGAGTCTTTGGAGCATGTGATGCTCTGATCATGTGATCAGTTGCATGTGATCATGCGAATGAGTTGCCTCATAAGGCAAACCCTAGGCTAAGGTCAGAGTCCATTCCTTCAGAGTATTTCTTATGCATGGTATGATCACATGATGTGGCAGATCTCTAGATAAGATCTGGATCTATCCAATAACATCTGATCTTATGATCTAGATTAGAATCTGATCTGTGGCAGAGATCCAGATGGATCTCCTCAGCCTCCAGGCAGCCACACCTTATTCATAGACCTGTGCTTTTCTTCCATTCCACCATCCCCTATCCGCAAGGCCACTGCCTCATTCCTACCTCATGCTCTATGCATTCCTTCATATATTTATTAGAGGTATAAGCCCCTTCTGCTATTGGTGTTCCATAGATAGTATACTTAGGGTAGACTCCCTGTATATGGTCTGTGTGCAGCCATTGACAATATATAAAGCAGGGAGTACAAGCTGGGGTTTTCCCAGTCTTGCTTTCTTGCTCTCTTAGCTGGTTATACAGCCCTCTTCGTGATGGAGCTGCTGGCATCAGGTTTATACAAGGAGCTAGGTCTCACATCAAGGTTGCCTAGTTCATAGCCACTAGCCCAAAAGCTACACAAGTTTGAGATTCCAGGAGTGTCCACCAAGGCAGTTCAAGTATCGAGTCCAGAACAGCAAGTAGCTGTTTCAGATAGAACTAGGACACTAGGACTAGTTGGGGACAAGGGAGTGCTTGCCAATAATTGTTGCAAGCAGGCTAAGGGTTCCAGTAATGTTCTGAGTAAGACAAAGCAGACAAGGTAAAATAAAGCTGTATTAAGGCAGAAGTAGCATAAGAAACATAAAGGGTGAAGTATGCTACTTATATTACTATGGATAAGGTTCAGACTCAGTTGAATAAGTCAATAGAGATAACTAAAATAACTAAATAATCTGTGTGAAAACAAATGAAATGCAATGGAAGCAGATAGTAAGTAATATCTACTGACTAAGGGGAAGTTTTGGAACAGAAGAAGTCTGAATGTTCCAGAACATAACAAGAAAGCATCAAAGACACACAAAGTCTGAAGCTAAAGTAAAAGAAAGAAAGATAATGGAGGCCAATTATAACAGTAGTCTTGGTGGGGGATAGAATATTGGACATGGTGGGGATGGAAGGAGCTATAGAGGGAAGGTGAAAAAGAGGTCATTGTCTGGTGGGGATAAAAGAGGGAGATATGGGTACTTGAGGAATCTGTAGAGAAGAAAAGAACTTATGTGCTAAGGCATAATCTTGTTCTTGATCTTTAACAGAGGGCAAGAAGAGATCTTGAAAATATTCTTCCAAGGTACTAAGGTAGTGACTAGAGGCTTCTTCTGTTTCAGAAGATTCTAAGGGGTCCTTTGTGGATTGAGATCTTGGCTCTTCTCAGAGAATATTGAGAAACAAGGAGGTTTTGAATAAAATGTTGGTAAAACTACAGCAATGGTGGCTGCAAGTAGATATGTTACTTCTTTTGTTATGCTAGGCCCAGGTAGAGACTTATATAGACCTTATAGCTACAGAGGGGCTAGAAATAAGATTTAACTGTGATTAGCCTTGGATGCTAAGGATAATGCAAATATTGTTATAATCACTTTTTCATTTTTCCATCACATGACCATGGGACACCTTTTCACCCTTCACTATTTCACACCTTCACTATTTCACACCTTCACTTCTTCACACTTTCACTAAGTCACACTTTAAACCATGGCATCATGGCCTGGCAGTTTTCATAAGAAACTGCTAAGGTACTCACTCCCTTATTGCCATTGGTCAGACTACTGTAGCATACTTAGGGCCAGGCCAAGGTACATGGTCCATGCACCACACTGTAGCATATATAAAGGGCTGGTGCAAGCTGGAACTTCCCAGTCTTGTGCATTTGAGCCTTTGTGCTTTATACAAGGCCTTGACTCTTCTTCCTATTCCTTTTGCCTAGTTCTCTAGGGTCTAGCACAAACCCTAGCTGTTTAGTATAAGCATCCACTGGGACAGATTGAGACATGAGAACATAATTGTTGCGGGTACTCCCCGCAGTCCTTGAATCTTCACTGACACCTTGGGGAACACCATTGTCCTAGACCTTCCAATCTATATGAGGCTTTTGACTAGTGGCCCCTAACTAGGCAAAGGGAAAGGATGAGCCTGTAGTGAGGTCCTGTGTATAAACCTGACCAAGTAGCAGATGAGAGCTGAGGGGGAACCCCACTAGGGGTTGGCCCTTAGATTGAGCTAGAACCTTAGCCTAAGTCACAAGAGGTCAAGACTCAAGAACCCAGCCTTGACATCTCCTGCTTATATATTGCTGGCAAGAGTGCATGGACCAGCTACAGGAGACCTACCCTAAGGGAGCTATCTATGGAGCACCAATAGCTAAAGGGGCTCATGACTAAGTATTAAATAGGAGAGGAGAATGCATGGATCGGATATAAAGGAATGAGGCAAAAGGCCTCTCGTAAGATATGGGAATGGAAGAGAAGATATGCCACACCATGAGGATATGGGAGAATGGAAGGGAAGCACCAGATGCAGATCTATGAAGGAGGCATGACAATCTTGAGGCCAAGGAGATCTATCTAGATCTCTGCCACAGATGCAGATTCTAATCTCCATAGAGATATCATCAGGGACTGATCTAAGATCCCATCAGGGATCCAGCCATATCATGTGACCTATATCTTAGTGTGGGGGAATACTCGTAAAGAACTACTAACCCTAGCCTAGGGCTTGCCTTGTAAGGATACTTGTTTGCATGATTACGTGCAACTGATCACATGACCAGTGCATCACATGCTCTACAGCTCTCATGGTCACATGCAACCATCATGTTAGGCTTGCACTGTAACAATAATGGTGAGTAGCCATTTCAAATATAGAATAACACCATAGTTTCACAATAAGAATTGGAAATGAGACTAGGATGCTGGGGCTAGTCAAGGATAAAGATGGTGCTTGCCAATAAAGGTTGCAAGCAGGAATCCCTTGAAAGAATAGACTAAGGGTTCTAATGATATAAAATAGTTGCAACTATCCTATTCTTGTATCTCAATGACTACCCAGTGAATGCTGTTTTCTAAAGCTGAGGTTTGAACTAGATCCTCAGAGAACTAGGCAAAAGGAAGTAGAAGAAGAGTCAAGTGCCTTGTATAAAGCCCTAGAGCTCAAGTGCACAAGACTAGAGAATCCCAGCTTGAGCCAGCCCTTTATATATGATACAGAAATGCACAGACCATGTAACTAGGGTCTGCCCTAAACTATGCTACAGTAATCAGTCCAATGGCAATAAAGGAGTGAGTATCTTAGCAGTACCTCATGGTAACTGCCAGGCAATGATGTCATGGTCTGGAATATTCTAGAATGTAAAATATGAAGAGGTGAAAATGTGAAGAAGTGAAAAGGGTGAAAGGTGAAGAGGTGAGAGGTAAAGGGTTCCCAGGGTCATGTGATGTGAAAATTGAAAAATAATTATAACATGATATTTGAGAGAATAAGATAGAATGGAGCAATGTTAAGGCAGAAGTAGTATAAGGAACATGGAGAAGAAAGTATGCTACTTATACTACTAGGAATAAAGTTGGGACTCAGTTGAATGAGTCAAGAGGAATGACTAAAGGTAACTAAGTGATTTGTTATACACTGGCACTACTTAGCTAGGGGCTATTTTTCATTCTTACCCTCAACTGAGTTCTCTTTACTATTTACTATCTTTAATTACTTTCTTTGATTTTATCTCATTTTATCTTATCTCATCTTATATCTTATCATGCCATGAGGTTGGGTCTAGCCTGGTCTAGCCTTTTTACCTCATGTAGCATAGCCTTTTACCTTATTGTAGCCTAGACTTTCTCTAATATTATGGCCTAGCCCTCTAATGTTATACCTTACCTTTGCCTTGCTTTCTTTTACTAATTACTCTCTATTTGCCATTGGTTCATATTTAGTTTCCCTTTGTCCTATTTCCTTATTTAGCATTGTTCTCTGTACACCAGCTACCTCATATATTCCTTATGGCCTGGTCCATGTACATTTTGTAGCAATATATAAAGGGGCAAGGGCATAGACTGGTTTCCCAGTCTAGAGCACTTGTTTACTTGTTTACCTTGTTTTTTAGTGCCTCCTCTAGGCTGCCATTCTTTTGTTCCCCTAGTATTGGGCACCTCCCAAGGTAGTTTCCTCTTGCTATTGGTCTAGTTCCATAACATGATTCATGTGGAAACAGATGGAATGCAATGAAAGTGGAGTATAAGTAATATTCACTGACTGAGAGGAATATTCTGAAACAGAAGAAGTCCAAAGGTTCCAGAATGTAACAAGAAAGCATTGACAACATGCAAAGTCTGAAGCTAGAAAGAAGAAAAGGGAAAATAAGTGGACCAATCACAACAAGTACTATATATTAGATTATTAGTAGCAAAATTGGTAGTGATTAAGATTTTTGTGTGAGAAACTGGGCATTCTTGGATATTTAGAATGCCTACATTCTTAACATTTTTCATGCATTCTTGACCTTCTTTAACTTTTTACATTTTCATATATTATATTTTTATAACTTCACACCTTCATCTTTTCACTTATGCACATTGTCACCATATCACACCTTCATAAGTCCACATGGCCTAGAGCAATCCAGGTCATAATATTATATTTTATATTTTCCTTATATTTTTCTAG
>JBBPJW010001050.1:0-16439 GCA_038088935.1 Pulveroboletus aff. viridisquamosus
TCATAAGATCAGATGTCATTGGAAGATCTGGATCTCATCTGAGATCTGCCACATCATGTGACCAATACCTTTGTGCCAGGGAATACTCTGAATAAAGGACTTAGCCTTAGCCTAGGGTTTGCCTTATTAGGCAACTCATTTGCACGATCACGTGCCACTGATCACATGACCAGCGCATCTCATGCTCTACAGTTCCCACGGTCACGTGAGACCGTCGTGTTAGGCTTGAGCCGTAACAAAGACAAGGATGAAGGATGAGATTGGTGAAGAGGGCAATGAGCTTGGTTATGGCCAGGTTGCCAGTGGAGGCAGGTGGGGCACTGGTAGAAGGGACACTGGACCTATTGGTGGCCCAGTGCATGGCATTGAAAACACTGATTACAATAGTGGGGGTGGCTAGGAGGAAGACAGGCTCTGCCATTGTGGCCAGACCACCATGTCTTAGTGTGGGCAATATGGTTGAGTTTGTTGAGGGTAAGAGGGGAGGACAAGGCTGAGGGGGTAGTGGGGTGTGTGGGTGGAAGATGCTGCCAAGCAGCAGATAATTCTTGTTTGAAGCAGTTGAGGTTGACCAGGAACTCTCCAAGCTCTAGTTGGTAAGCTAGGTTGTCTAGAATAAGTAATGACTGGTAATAGATGGTGTCAAGACCTCAATGGATGGCATTAGTGTTGACTTTGGCTATGTGATGGAGAAGCTGAGTAATAAGGAACATCTTTTCTACCTGGTGGTAGAGGCAGTAGAGGGCTTATAAGGGCAAGTACATGTTGAGATATGACCCAATGGTGACTAAGAGTCATGAGTCAAAGATAAAGGACCAAAGTCTGATGCAGTACATGTCATTGCAGTCTCCAGGGTGAAGGGTGTGGGCCATAATAGGGAGATCAACAGTGATTTTAGGGTGCAGGGTGGTTAAGTGGACCTAAGGAGGTAGAATGGGGATGGTAATGGGCAAGAATGGTGTGTTGGCAAGGTGAGTGGGCACAGGGAACAATATGATGGGAATGGTGGAGGTTTCCTCATCAGGGAAACCATTGACTAGTGAGGTAGTAGGTGATGTAAATGGAGATGAGGTTGCAGAGATAGTGATGGCCCCAGAAGGAAGAAAGTGGGCATGAATGGGGAAAGTGGCATTGAGGGTTTCTTGAATAGGCAAGGAGGGAACATTGGAGGCAGGGGACAAGGAAGTGTTGGCATTGATCAAGAACATGGTTATTTGGAGGCAAAGCAGTTCTTGGGTTTCTTGGTGTGAGTGATTTGAGGAAGAGAGATGATGGGGGAAATGTTGAGGGAGTACCACTTTTTATAGGCAGCCAGGAGTTTGGGAGTATTACTGAGATTGAACTCAGCTTTCCATGAGTCTTCTTCTGCTAAGTAACCCTTCTATCAGATCAGTAAGGAGTGAGAAGAAGGCAAGCCATGATATTTTAATATTCACTTGACTTTATATTCTTCTTGACCTTCTATAAGATCCAGGAATAGGGCCAGGAAGTTTTTCCTGTGAACATTGTTTTTGTGACAGGGCAATAACAGCAAGACATGGAAGACCAGATGAATCTTCCAGGTGATGGGGAGTCAGATTCTATAGGTTATGGGAAAGAGTACTTTGGTGATGGTAAAAAGTCAATCCCTTTTGGATGCAAACTTGGGGTTGGTGATGGAACATTTCAAGTTCCATGCTTCCAGCCAAACCTTCATTCCTTTGATAAAAAAAAATGAACTTTGAGCAGACACAGAATGCCATCACCTAGTGTGTGAGGTCATGGGCAGCCAGGGCTTTGTCCCTAGCTGTGGTCAAGTATTTCAGCCTGTTAGCAATGGCAGGCATTAAGATTTTGGGGATCACTGAAGGTAGGGCATGAGGTTTATAGCCCTTTCGAAGGTAAAACAGTGATTGGTTTGTTATGAAGTAAGGGTGGTGGTTGTGTGCAAATTCTGCATGGGAGATGTTCTCTGCCCATTTGGATGGGTTTGCTCCACAAAAGATGCAGAGGTAGGTTTCAATTTCATGGTTAACCTGCTCAGTCTCTCTGTCAGACTAAGGGTGATATGTGGTAGACAAGGTGAGGTCATAGTTGAGGAGTTTTCCCAACTCTTTGGTGAAGGCAGAGGCAAATTGTGGGCCTCAATTAGAAATGATTTTGTCATACAAACCAAAGTATTTGTAGACTTTTTCAAAGAATAGGGTAGCAATACCCTTGGCAGTGGCAATTTTATTTGTGAAAATAAGAACCACCCCCTTTATAAGCCTGTGGTTGACCACAACCAACAGGGAATTGAAGTCACCAGATTTGGGAAGATCAGTGATCAGATTGCAGGAGATCTGCTGGAATGGGTGGAGAGTCCACAAGGGAATGGGGTAAAGAGTGGGTATAGAGGGGTGTGTGTTGACCTTGTGCTATTGGCAGACAGCATAGCTGTCAATGTACTTTTGAATATAAGTGGCAAGTCCAGGCCACCAGAATTCCTGTTAAATTAGCATGTGGGTTTTCAAGTAGCTGGAGTGACTGGCAGTTTCATGGTCATGGCAGCAGTGAAGGATCAAGTGATGAAGTTTCTTGTCTGGGAGAATATACATGCAGTCATGGTATGTAAGCAAGGTGTTACAGAGTTTCCAGTCATAGAAGTGAGACTGGAGACTATTATATATGGGGCCATCCCATTTCTGGAGGATAGAGAGGTGAAGGGGGTCATCCACCTGATATTTGTGGATGTGCATTTGGAGGGTAGCATTAATGATGCAGCAGAAGATAATCTCAGGAAGTAGGGTAACTTTCGAGTTGTTAGAGAAGGGATCTGGGCAGAGGTCCAGTTAATAAGAATGGACATTAGGCCTGGGAAGGGAAGATCCAGCAATGTGGTGAAGCTGGATGTCAAAGTTGGTGAGATCAAGAAGCCAATGGGCTTGTCAATGATTAAGTGTCTGGGGGGCATGGAAATAGATTAGGTTCTTATGGTCAGTAAAGACCTGAAATACATGGAGAGAGCCCTGGAGGTATTGTCTCCAGGCTTTCAGGGCATGGATTATCATGAGAAGTTCACAATCATAGATGTCATAGTTTCTCTTGGCAGCTGAGAAAGTCTGCAAGAGATATAAGCAGGGGTGCCAGTTTCCATTGTGTTATAACTCTGGATCCCAGAGGCTATACCTAGATAAAGATTGAAAGGTGGAACATGAAAGAGAATTCTAGTGGAGGCTCTGAAGAGGAGCAACCAAGGAGGGAGTGATAAAGGAGGACTTGAAAGAGACTTGTGCCCATGCAACTAAGGGCCTATCCTGAAAGGGCAGGGATCCAAAGAAGTGCCTAAAGCCAAGTACAAAGAAGTGATTAAGTCTGGAGAGACTTAACTACCTGTACCTGCCCCTTATATATGGCCTAGGGAGGTGCATGAACCAACTAATCTAGCCTACCCTAAGGTACTGCTATCTATGGACACCAATAGCAGTAAGGATGCACTATTAAATATGAAAGGAGAAAGCATGGAGCAGGAATGAAGAGTGAGGCAGTGGCCTCATGAATCAAGGGATAAGAATGGAAGAAAAGATCAGGGTAACACATGAGGATGGAGATCTCTGCCACAGATGAGATTGTAGATCTCAGGATCTGTCAGATCCATGGAGATACAATCAGATCTAGATAGAGAAGATCCAGGGCAGATCCTGGGAAGATTCCAGATCCTAGTCACATGACCACTGACCATAAGGTACTCGTAATAAGTAGCCAAGCCCTAGGCTAGGGTTAACCTGAAAAGGAATATCATTCCCATGATCACATGATGTGAAAGTGGTGGTTGCACAAGATGTGCAACACATTGGCATTGGTTTGAAGGAGAATGCCATTAGATACATAATCAGAAGCATCAGTGGCAATATTGAAGGGTAAGGAGAGATCTGGGAGCTGGAGAACTGGCTGCAAGAGAAAGAGTGCCTTTAGAGAATTAAAGAACTCTTGGCAAGAGGGGAACCAGGACCATGGAAAGGTCTTTTTGATGAGGTCAAGAAGAGGGCAAGTGATGGAGGAGTAGTTTGGAATGAAGCAGTAATAGAAGTTGGTAAAGCCAAGAAAGGAGCAGACATCCTTGATCTTTTGAGGTACAGGCAATTTGGCAATTCCATTGAGTTTCACAGGGTCCATTGCAAGATGTTCTGGTTTGACAATTATGCTGAGGTACTTCACAGATGTGGAGGCAAAGATGCATTTCTCCAATTTAAGATGGAGATTGAGGTCTGCCATTCATTGTAGAACATGGGAGGTGTGAAGGCAGTGAGTTTTAGCATCAGAGAAGGCAATGAGAAGGTTATCCATGTAGATGACCAACCATCCTTCTGTAATCATGTTGCAGAAGGAGTTATTTATGAACCACTGAAATGTGGCGGGTAAGTTGTTGAGACCAAAAAACATCACCATCAGCTTGAAGAGCCCCTTGTGAGTAATGAAAGCAGTCTTTCATTGATATCTGTCTTTGATACAGACATTGTTGTATCTCCAATGAACATTGAATTTCATGAATAGCTGCACCTCACAGAGCTTATTTATGAGGTCAGAAATAAAAGGAAGAGGGTATGCATTGCATATAGTATCTTCATTAAGATAGTGATAATTTTGACAGGGGCAAAGTTTGCCATCCTTCTTCTTGACAAAGAAAAAGAAAGATGCTTGTGGGGAGTTAAATGGTCAGATCTTTCCAGCTTAGAGGTTTTCTTCCAGGAACTCTTCAGTTGCCTGGTGTTCAGGGGAAGATAAGAGGTAAACCTTACCTATCTTGGGAATGAAGGTGTCCTTGAGATTGATCTTGTGGTCATAGGGTCTGCTGGGCAGCAGATGGTATATTAGTCCATGATCTTAATTGGCACATTCTCCATGAAGTGAATGTGGCAAGAGATCCAGGGGGCTAAGCCTGTTTCATAGTAGCTAATCAAGACAGCATCATTATTGATCTTCAAGGTTACAGCATGGTTCTGGAACTTGGTAATGTACTTCATAAGGGGTGGAGACCATTTTCCTTTCTTGGTGAGTCTCATCTGGGTGTTAGTAAGCCAATGGATGGCTAAGCTAACTATGTTCTGATTCTGGAATGTGGCCAAAAAGGCTGAGATTAGATCTGCAAAGGAGCCCATGGAGATAAAGGTGCCTTTGATGCATTGTTTTCTGTAGGTGGCAGCCCAAGATTGGGTAGGGCCCTTGGTCATGTAGGAGAGAGCAAAGGCAATTTGCTTCTTGTCAGTGTTGTAGACTGATTAATTAATAAAGAGGTAGAACTGGACAGAATCCATCCAATTTTTGGCTTTCAATTTATCTCCATTATAGTACTCCAGGATACTGAGTCAAAGCTCAGTGGGCTTGGCAGTTGCAGTGGGGTCAGACATGTTGGTTCTGGGAAAGAAGAAAGGGAGATGTCAGCAGGTAGGAGTAAAAGAAGATGAAATGGAGGCACTTGGGATCTGTAAAGAAGTCATGAGTTTATGGGCAAGGGTTTGGTCAAAGTTCTGCTCCTCAGAGAAAGGAACTAGAATATTACCAAGGGAATCTTCTGGTGAGGAAGGATGGTGGGCTAGGGTTTCTTCTGTTTCAGAAGAATCAAGGAAGTCCTCTGCAGAAGACAATTGTTGTTTGCCTCAGAGAGAGTTAAGAAATGTGGGTTGTTTGGGTGGTATGGTGGGCAATCTACAGCAGTGGTAGTCACAAAAGTTACACTACTTCTTTTGTTATGCTAGGCCCAGGTAGGGTCAGGCATAGATCTTTGAAAGAGGGAATTATGAGTGGGGTGAGCTTGATGAAGGGTTAGCTTATGGCAAGGAGTGGTGTGACACAAGGATGATACCATGAAGAGTACTTGAACAAGGTATTGAGTGACTGTAAGGATGCTGGCTTGCAGGTTTCAAGTGTTCCTTCTTGTACACTGATGCATGGACTAAGAAGGAATGTCGTATTACAAGAGAGAGTAGCCTCTATGTGACTAAGGTATTGATGTATGTGGAAGTACAAGGTGGAGAAGGTAGAAGTAGTGTAAGGAGAAGTGAGGTAAAGTATGCTACTTTATAGTACAGGAAAACTAGGTTCAGACTTAGTTGGATGAGTTATAGGGATAACAAATGCTAAGTAAGTGATCCATGTGGAAATGAATGGAATGTTCAAGAAGCTCAGTGTAAGTAATGGTGAATGACTCATGTAATGGAAGTGGATCATAAGTCATACTGACTAAGTCAGAGATATTCTGGAACATTGAAAAGGAAAGTTTCAGAAGGCAAACAAGAAAGCATCTGAGATGTGTAAATGTGAAATGTGACAAGAAGAGCAAAAAGAAAAACTAAGGGGGAATCATAACACTAATCACCTGTGGAATTATACAAGTAGCCCACTAGATCTCTTTGCTATTCTAAAATGGGATCCTATTGAGCTCTCTTCTGGCAGGAACTCCTCTGGTTGCTAAGCTTAGGCTTTACATAGGACCACCATATCTCTTTCTTTCATTTAGCAGCCTAGTTAGGGGCCACTAGCACAAAAGCCCTGCTTATAGTTTGAAAATAGGAGCATTCACCAAGGATGTCTTGAGTATCAAGGCTAGGACAGGCAGAGCACCCATAACAGCTTTTTTGTTTTGTTCTGGAACATTCAGACCTCTTCTGTTCCAGAACTTCTTGCTTAGTCAAGCAGATATTACTCACAGTTCACTTTCATTACACTTCATTCATTTTCACATGGATTATTTAGTTATACTTAGTCAACTGCTCCGAATTATTCAACTGAATCTCAAACTTATTCCCAGTCATATAAGTAGTATACCTTCTCTCTATGTTTTTTATACTACTTCTATCTTACTCTGCCTTATTATATCTTGCTTTCTCCAAGCATTATTCTTGAGCTTTGAACCACTCTTTACTGGAAGGTCCTGCTCACAATACTTTGTTGGCAAGCACCTTTGTCCTTGATTAGTCTAAGCATCCTAGTCTCATCCCCAATCTTCACTAAGGGACTACAGTGCTGTCCTGCATTTGCACCACCTCCTTATCCTTAGGCTAACTATTATTGAGCCTATCTATAACCCTAGCCCTTGCCATAAGGTCTATGTTAGTTCCTTCCTGGGCCTAGCATAACAGCTGGAGTCTGAGAATTCATGGTCAGAAGTCTATTGCAAGGTCCATATTGCAGCAGATATTGTCTGTCAAGCCTTGATAGCAGCAGTATAAGTAGATTAAGTCTAAGGGGATGGCAGAAGTTGCTCTATATGGTTAGGCAGAGCAGAAGAAAGAGTATGGCAAATAACAGATTGCTTTTCACAGTCAGGTGAAGCAAAATAAAGGTTAGGATAAATAGCAGGTTACTCTACATGGTTAGATGGAGCAAAAGAAGGATTGGGGTAAGCTATAGATTGCTGGCTGGGGTTGTTATTATCTGAGTCAGAGAGGAATGAACAGAGTGAGTGATAGTGGAATTGGTGCTTTCCCTCAGCTGGGAAACTATCATGACTATTAGCAGAATTATTAAAAATAGCATGGGTAAAGACACAGATAGCATGTTTGGCAGGCAAGTAGAACCACTAGCCCTTCTAAGTTGCCAAATAGCCAACAAAAATGGCACAGATACTCTTAGGATCAAGCTTCCAGTGCATAGGGGAATTATTAAGGACATAAGCAACACAGCCAAAACAATAAAGGTGGAAAATATCAGGCTTATGTCCATAGCACTGCTTAAACAGTATGAAGTAAGCAAAAAAGCAGTGGGATGCTGGTTTTTGATGTAGATAACATTATGGGCAGCTTTAGTCCATAAGGAGAATTTTTATGACTCTGGAAACCAGAGGCTACACCTAGCTGATGATGGAAGAGGAGTGACACTGAGAATAACCTAGTGGTGGCTCAGACAAGGAGCAACTGAGGATGACTCTGAAAGATGTAAGACGAAGAGGACTCGGATGAGACACGTGCTTGAGCTTCCTAAGACCTATGCCTTCCTTGAAGGGCCTGGTTTCCTGAGAAGAGCTTTCTCTAAAGCCTAAAACTGCCTAAAGCTGCAAGTGATAAAGTCTGAGGACTTTAGTACTCTTGGCCCGGCCTTTATATACTACTCTAGGAGGTGCACGGACCATGTACATCTGTGTCTACCCTGAAGTGGTACAGTAAGCTAGCCAGTAGCATATAAGGCATACTCGTGTAGGCTGTAAGGTAAAGGCATGGGGTGGATAGAAGAAATGAGGCAAAGGGCCTCTTGTAAGATGTGGGGAAATGGAAGAGAATAGGTGTGGGCACAATGAGGACAGGGATCTCAATCCACGGATGAGATCACCTTGGCAGATCCGTCAGATCCACGGAGATGGTCAGATCCGAGATCGGGGAGATCTGGGGAAGATCCAGGAAAGATCCAGGGAAGATCCCTAGATGTGCCTCATGGTCACTAACCTTAGAAGTACTCATAGGTATATGCCAGATCCTAAGTTAGGGTTTAGCCTGATAAGGGATGGGATTCCCATGATCATGTGAGAATGAAAGTGGTTGTTGCATGGTTTGCAACAAGAATATTATGGTTTTTACACTTTTACACTTATTACTCCTACTCTAGTTGTTTACACTTGTGTACTATAGATATAATAGAGCTTCCAGGTAAGTCAAGTCTTTTTAGACTTGACCACCTGTGATATCAGCCTTTCTTGGCTTTTTAGAGTGTCTTTCTCTAGTTTCCAGCATATTTGAGTTACTTTTTCCCTTTTCTTGTTATGGGTGACTACCCATTGCTCTTGATACTTGTGTCTTCCTTGGTGAGTGCCTTGTGTCTGGAAATATCTGCTAGGGCTTTTGAGCTAGTGGCCTCTAACTAGGCAGAATAGGGAAAGGATGAGCCATTCCCTAGAGAGCCTTAGTGGATTCCCTTCTTGGGAATGAACTGAGGATTATAAGGTTCTCCTGTATAATCTCAGCTAAGAGACAAGAGAGTGAGACTGAGGAAACCTCAGCTCATGCTCCCTGCCTTATATATTGTCAGGGCCCATGCATGGACCACCTACAGGGAGCCTACCCTAATGTGAGCTATCTGAAATGGGAGCTTCCCGTTATATTCTTGATACTCGTACACCTTGGTGGATGCTCCTTCCTAAGACCTTCCTTCTGTAGCTTTTGTTCTAGTGGCTACAACTAGGCAATGATAGTTGGAGCCAAGAGTCTCTTGTATAAACCTGAGGGCCAGACAGTGAATGAGAGCTGAAGGGGGATCCACTGGGATCAAGCCTTAGATCACTACTGTGGATCTAGCTGAGAGGTCAAGAGAGCAAGACTGGGTTTCCCCAGCTTGCACCCTCTGCCTTATATATTGCCAGTCATGGTGCACAGACCATGTACAAAGGGTCTACCCTAAAGTGAGCTATCTGTCATCACCAATAGCATAAGTAGCTCCTGCCTTTAAATAGATATAGTAGGAATGCATGGGGCATGAGGTAGGAGTGAGGCAGTGGCCTCATGGATCAAGGGAAAGGAAATGGAAGAGGAAGCACTAGCCCTGAGAGGTGTGGCTGCCTGATGGCCAAGGAGATCCCATCTGGATCTCTGCCATAGATCAGATCCTAATCTAGATCAAGAGATCAGATGTCATTGGATAGATTCAGATCTCATCTAGAGATCTGCCACATTATAACTAAGGTGTGCTTTAAGGAATACTCTGATATAGGGAATTGGACTTAGACCTTAGCCTAGGGTTTGCCTTATATGGTAACTTGTTCGCACAGTCACGTGCTACTGATCATGTGACCAGCGCATCTCATGCTCTACAGTTCCCACGGTCACATGAGACCACTGTGTTAGGCTGGAGCCATAACACTATCTATGTAAACCAATAGCCTAAGTAGCTCTGCCCTTAGTAATAGATAAGGAGAACATGCATGGATCATAAGGAGGGAGTGAGGCAGTGGCCTCACAGATAAGGGATGGAGAAGAGATATGCCACACCATAAGGATGTGGGAGAATGAAAGTGCACTGGCCTTGATCTATGAATGCAGCATGGCCACCATAAGGCTAAGGAGATCCATCTGGGATCTCTGCCACAGATCAGATCCTAATCTCTGAAAAGATATCATTGGAGTCCTAAATCTAAGATCTCATCTGAGATCCAGCCATATCACGTGACCTAACCTATGTGGGGGAAATACTCTGAGGGACTCTGACCTTAGCCTAGGGTTTGCCTTATAAGGCTGCTCATTCATATGATCATGTGCTCTGAAGACTCTCATGATTATGTGTGACCATGTGTTAGGCTGGAGCCATAACATTTCTAACCCAGGTTAGGGGTTAGAATAGTGTTCCACCCTTGTTTGTCTTCTTGTTGCTCTTATTATCAAGCCAAAACTGTAATAGAGAAGAAAAGGCCAGTATTAATATGTTGTGGGAAACTTCCCACGCTCAAACTCTACTCCTTGGGGAATGCCAATGGTCTCTGGACTTTCCTCTAGATTTTCTATAAGGCTTTTGTGCTAGTGGCCTCGAACTAGGCAAAGGGAAAGGATGAGTACTGTGAGGCCTTGTGTATAAACTGGATCTAGCCAGCGGGCGAGAGCTAAGGGGGACCCCACTAGGGGCAGCCCAAAGATTGAGCTAGGCTTTAGGTGAAGTCACAAGAGGTCAAGACTGGGGAAACCCAGCCTTGCCATCTCCTGCTTATATATTGCTGGCTAAGGTGCACGGACCAGCTACAGGAGACCTACTCTAGTGTAAGCTATCTATGGACACCAATAGTGTAAGGTGCTCATGACTAAGTATATTAAATAGGGAAGGTTAGTGCATGGATCGGATATGAGGAGTGAGGCAGTGGCCTCATGGATCAAGGGATAAGAATGGAGAGATACGCCACACCATGAGGATGTGGGAGAATGGAAGGGAAGGCACAGGAAGAGATCTATGAAGATAGCATGGCCACCTGGAGGCCGAGGAGATCCCATCTGGATCTCTGCCACAGAGTAGATCTGGATCTCATCTGAGATCTGCCACATCATGTGACCAATACCTGATGCCAGAGAATACTCATAGATTGGACTAGTAACCCTAGCCTAGGGCTTGCCTTGTAAGGAAGCTCGTTCGCACGATCACGTGCAACTGATCATCTGACCAGCACATCACATGCTCAAAGGTTCCCACGGTCACGTGCGACTGTTGTGTTAGGCTTGCGCCATAACATAATAAGAATAGTGCAGACACAGTCAATAAGAATATGATTCAGCTGCTTAGAAATGCCATTCTTTTTAGATGTGTGGGAAGCAGTGAATTTTCCAATGAATACCCTCCTAATGCATGAAGAAAATTCAAGCATGGTCAAGAAAATTACCCCTATTGTCTGTCTGAAATGTTTGAAGGAATATCTTACTCAAGTTCTTAACCTTGAATTTCCAGAATTTAAAGGCAGAAAAAGCATTACTTTTGTAATAGAGGAAGAGGATCCATATCCAGCAGATATAGTCATCAGTAAGTTCATCATGTATTATGTCTCAAAAGCACTCTGAATAGGAAAAGGTCCCCAGAGGTTAAAGTGAATAAGAGCAAGAAACTGGCATGCACAATCATGCTTAAAAGAGGAAAAAGATGCTCACATAATCTTGCCCATATCACAAGGCTTGCAGATAGGTGGGATATGGTTCAATTCAGAGTTAATGAGGGTTACACCAGTTACAAGTTCCTTTTGAATAAGAGAGTGCATAGTAAAATAGTTCAAATAATCTAAATAGCAGTATCAATGCTTGAGTTTGGAAGAAGGTATGACAGCAGGGTAAATAACATCGGATGGGGATTTAGACACATTGAGATAATAGAGGCAGTTGACATGGCAGGTGACAGTAAAAATAGGTTTGGCAGATTTAATAAGTATTATGCACCATGCTAAGTGCAAGTCAAACCTAACAGAACTGGCAAGTGGTGAAGGCCCATGGCAATAACAATATGAGCTTTTGAGACTAGCTCCTAACTAGGCAAAGGAAGGGATTTGAGTGGAATCCCCCATATAGACAAGTTAATGTTACAAGAGGATTAGACTGGAAAAACCCCAAGTCCACACCATTCTATATATATATTGCCAGAGGACACAGCCCCATATACAGGATGACTAGTCTACTATCTATGTGAACCAATAGTGGTAAAGACTCTTGCTGATAAATAAGAAGCATAGAATGGAGGATAATAAGTAAGGCAATGGCCTCATAGAGAAAAGGAACCACAACCATGAGAATATGGGAGAATGGAAGGGAAGCATACTCATAAGGTGAATATGAATATGGCTAGACAGCCATAAGGCCAAGGAGATTATCATCTAGATCTCTACCATAGATTGATTCTAATTTAGATCTGTTAGATCAGATATCATTATAATCAATCTAGATCCCATCTGAGATCTGCCACATCACATGACCAGTATTTATACACAGGGAATACTCTGAATAACCAAACCTAAATCTAGAGTTATCCTTGTTTTGGCATTGAAGTCTCATGATCATGTGATAAGATTGTCATTGTTCTGCTGAGTGCATAACACTATTTTCTTTTCAAGGGTGAAACTCTGAAGAGCCAACTTGCTCTGAGTATGCATGAAAATGCATAGCCCATCATCAGTAAAGATGTTGATTCTGAATAAATAACTCTGAAGAAAAAAAAAGAAAAGCATAAAAAAAGAAAACTCTGAAAAATTGGCAGATTAGTTGAAATCTTGACTTTGCTTTGCTCATCTTGGAATTGGACCCTAATGGGCTATTTGCTCATTCCCTTAAATTCACTTTGCTCTAGCATCCAATCTTTAACCTTTAGCTATATGGTTTCTTGCATGGTTTTTTCAGTCTCATACCATACTATTTCCTTTTTAAGTTTTGTCATCCCAACAAAGACCAAATGAGGGCCCCTAAGAGAGGATGAAAAGAGTGAGGACATTGGAAAAAAAAAATTGCCCAAAATTCACAAAAACATATTCAAAATTGAAAAGAGGCAGCTGTATAGAGGAGAAAAAGCAGTTTTGACATCAGACATGCTATTATGATGCATTTTTTACTTTTCTTCATTATATAATCTTATCTTATCAGGGCATGTGATGGGTCAGATGACCCAGGGCATAGGGTTAGCCTCATGCCTAGACCCTGGTAGCTTCTTTTTATTTCCATTTACTTCTCTTTCATTTCAGAAGCTGAACCCTTGATGGTTCCCAGGTTAGCTTCTCTTCTTTTTGATCCCCATGCCTTATGTATGGGAAAGCTCCCATTAGGATGATGGTCCATGTGCAGGACATAGAGGTATAAATACTGTAGCTTTAGCATCTCAAGCCCTCCAGTCTTGAGCACTTGTATTATACTCATGTTGACTTGAACTCATTACTTGAATTCTTCTCTTTTCTTCTGAGCATTTGACACTGCTATCTAGCAGTGCATAACACTTGCTCAAGACTTCTACATCCCCTTTTCACCTTTTCACTATCCATTCTTGTTTGTTTACAGAAGAAGTCACTTTTACAGTGAGTAGGAAGTACAGTTGATGAAGTTTAGCCATTTTAGGGTGCACCTGGAAAATCAATTAGCAAAATAAATGTATCTTGCAGTTCAAACCAAGGAAGCCATCAGGAAAGTCATCATTAGGACCACAAGAAAACAAAGAAGTTATTGGGAGAATGAAGTTAAGCAGAAGTTGTTGAAAAAAAAGTTTGAAGTGGCATGTCATTGCAACATTCTCATTGCTTATCTGCTAAAGAAAAGGCTTGACATTATCAAGGAAGACAGGAAAAGCAAATTAGAAAGAAATTGAAAGTTTGCATCTGTTATGGCTTCAGCCTAACACAGTGGTATCACATGACCATGGGAACTGTAGAGCATGTGATGTGACTGGTCATGTGCCAGAAGCATGTGATCATGCAAATGAGTTGCCTTATCAAGAAAACCCTAGGCTAAGGCTAAGTCCTATATTCAGAGTATTCCCTGGCATATGGTATTGGTCACATGATGTGGCAGATCTCAGATGAGATCTAGATCCTTCTAATGATATCTGATCTCTCAATCTAGATTAGGATCTGATCTGTGGCAGAGATTCAGATTGGATCTCCTCAGCCTCCAGGCAGCCATGCTGCATTCATTGATCTATTCCTGTGCCCTTCCATTCTACCCACATTCTCATGGTGTGGCTTCTCTTCCATTCCCTTCCCTAGATCCATGAGGCCACTGCCTCACTCCTCATTGCCACCCCATGTTCTCCCTCTCATCTATCTATTTAGAGGTAGGAGCTACTTTAGCTATTGGTGACCACAGATAGCATACTTTAGGGTAGACCTCCTGTACTTGGTCTGTGCGCAGATCTTCACAATATATAAGGCAGGGGGTGCAAGCTGGGGTTTCCCCAGTCTTGCTCTCTTGACCTCTTAGCTAAAGTCTCAGTTCAATCTCTCATCCATTCCCGAGTAGGGAATCCACTTGAGCTCTCATCCACTGTGATTGAGGTAATACAAGGAGTTAGGGTCTTAACCCAAGGTTGCCTAGTTCATAGCCACTAGCCCAAAAGCTACACCAGTTCAAGGTTCTAGGAGTGTCCACCAAGAAAGTTCGAGTATTGAGACAGAGCAGGTAGTCTCCCACTTCAGCATCAGTTCACCTTAGGAGTTTAAGACCAGCAGCATCATTAAAAAAGGCCCACCTGAGATCAAGATATGGCTGCTGAAGGGATAGATATAGTGGCATTGACTGAGCAGATGGCAGCACTCTTGCTGTCAAATAGGAATAACATTACAAGGAAGGTGGCCAACCCAGGAGTGTGGGATGGAGATAGGAAAAAATGAAAGAGATGGTGGATATCTCTTAAGGTATGGGTTTGGGAGCAAGAGTGGAAGAACAACTGGCTCCAGGCCATTGTGGTGTTATCACAGATGAAAGGAACCATGGATGACTTCACAACCATTACATTGATGGAGTACAACAATCTGGAGGATAAGCACATTTGATTGGATGGGCAAGATACTGGGTGTACCCTTGGAGAGGCCACATGGCTCTCATGGTTGGATCTTCAAGGGAATATTAAAGGACATTTTAGGATTAAGGAGCTAACTTACCAGAGTTTATGGGAGTTACAAGCTCTAAAGCAACAGGGAAGAAAAGTTGACAATTTTCTTAACAAATTTGACTTATTGAGAAAGAAAGCAGAGGTGGATGACCACCATGTGGTAGAGTTATTGAAATAAGCCATCAACTATTGCATTTATTCACAGGTGGTGCTCCAAGGTGGCAATGATGGTCAATACCTCAATATGTTTGCTTGCTTTAGGCAGGTTGGGTGAACATTTGAGAATATAATGGTAGAGAGGCCTTCATTCAGGCCACAAGGACAAGGACCTTACCTGCCTTTTCAACCACACTTCCAATCTGCATATAATTCTCAATCCCCTTCCCCTTCTTATTTCATGGCTGTGGGCACTCAACCTGAAAAGGGTACTCCAATGGAAGTTGACCATCAAGACATGTGGTCCACTAGGACATCTATCACATGTTTCAATTGTGGCCAGCCAGGTTACATTGCTAGGGAGTGCAGGGCCCTCTGAAACCCTACATAAACTATAACTTCCCCTAGGTTCCCTCAAAGGCAGTCACAGCCTATACAATAGCAATAACAACAGGTCCAGCTGATCCAGTTTGGTGAGTTCTCTCCCCTGGATAAAGAAGGTTGGTGTATAGTAGAGCCAGAGGCCATCAGACCTGTTTACAACATGGTGGATGCAGCCTGCTTTCAAGAAATCCCTGTGGCATCCTGGGGCTCAATAAAGGAAGTCCAGGCATATTTCAAAGATGTATTTGAAAATGAGGCAAAGCAGGGAAAAGGGAAAGGAAGTGCATAAAACTAGGTAGTGTACTTCCTAATAAGTTATCTTTTTCTAAATTTGTATCAAATTGCCTTCAGGCCAATGTGACATGTTTTCATGCTGGGTGTTATGCTAGGCCCAGATAGGGTTAGGCATAGATCTTTGAAAGAGGGGACTTCAAGTGGGATAAGCTCAATAGAGGGTCAGCTTGTGACAAGGAATGGTATGAAGCAAGGATGACACTATCAAGGATGCTCAAATGAAGTGTTAAGTGACTGCAAGGATGCTGGCTTGCAGGTTCCAAGGGTTCCCTTTTGTACACCAGTGCATGGACTAAGAAGGGTTGTATATTGCAGAGAGGAAGTAGCCTCTAAGCAGCCAAGGTATCAAGTGAATCAATATAGGAGTAGAAGATAGAAGTAGCATAAGGAGAAGGAAGGCAAAGTGTTACAGCTCAAGCCTAACACGATGGTCTCACATGACCATGGGAACTGTAGAGCACGAGATGCACTGGTCATGTGATCAGTTGCACGTGATCGTGCGAACGAGTTGCCTAATAAGGCAAACCCTAGGCTAAGGCTAAGTCCTTTATTCAGAGTATTCCCTGGCACAAAGGTATTGGTCACATGATGTGGCAGATCTCAGATGAGATCCA
>JBBPJW010001051.1:0-16426 GCA_038088935.1 Pulveroboletus aff. viridisquamosus
ATCAGATCCTAATCTAGATCATAAGATCAGATGTCATTGGAAGATCTGGATCTCATCTGAGATCTGCCACATCATGTGACCAATACCTTGTGCAAGGGAATACTCTGAATAAAGGACTTAGCCTTAGTCTAGGGTTTGCCTTTTTAGGCAACTCGTTCGCATGATCACATGCAACTGATCACATGACCAGCGCATCTCATGCTCTACAGTTCCCATGGTCACGTGAGACTGTCGTGTTAGGCTGGAGCCATAACACCCACTTCATTACAGGGCAATCTCTGTTCTATCTCATGATAGGATATGAACCCCATGCCCTTCCCTCTATTATTGATGAATCACTAATGCCTGCTGTTGCTGACTGCACTAAGGCACTCCTTGCCACTTATGACAAAGCACTCACAGCTCATGATCTAGCCTGCCAAATCATGGCATCCTATATCCATTCCATCTTCTCTCCATTTACCAAAGGAGATAAGGTGTGGTTAGAAGCCCACAATTTGAAATGGGCTATTATTCACCTGAAACTCTCTCCCAAATGGAAAGGACCCTTTACCATTATGGAAGTCCTTTCCCCTATTATCTATTACCTTTGCCTTCCATTCACATGGAAGATCCACCCTGTTTTTCATGCATTACTGTTATCGCCCTATTGCGAAAATGACATTCATGGAAAGAACTTCCCTGCTCCTTCTCCAGACCTTATAGAAGATGAGAAGGAATATGAATTAGAATGGATATTAAAACATTGAGGTCCCCCAGGTAACCATCAATTCCTGATCCAATGGAAAGGGTACTTGGCAGAAGACAACTCCTGGGAACCAGAAAGGAACTTGAAACATTCCAAGTCTGCTTTGAATGAGTATAAACTCCTCTACCCTTGTCACTTCCCCCCATTCACTCTTCCTCCTCCTCACTCTACAAAAAAACCCAACTGCCATTCAAAGTAACAATGACCTTCACTGTTGACCAAGGTTTCTGCTTGTGGAACACCCCTTTTGATACTCCACTCCAATCTACATCCCAACTTCCTACTATGGAAGTTCCTAATGAGCCTTCACTTATATCTTCTCCCTTCTCTCTTACTGATACATTCTCTTCTCCTTTATTTATACTTGCTTCAGATCTTTCTTCAGAGGACTTCATAGCCTCTTCCCCTGCTATTACCATTGGCCCTGCTGTTGTTGCTCCTATCCCCATCCTGCCTCCTGCCATTGATACCCAGTCTGCTGGTATCCTCAGTGTCGACCTCCCACTCTCTATGCATGCCCTTCATCCAGGTGCCCCCTTACCTGACTATTCCCACCAGGTCATGACCTATATCATGGACTCTTGCCTCACCATCCCCATAGGCTCACACCTCAACATGTTCTCACCACTGTGGCTTATTTATCAAATCTATATGCAGCTTCTCTATCTTCCCCTCCTGGCCTCAGCCCTCGCTTGCATCCCTTATGCCCGGGTCTTCCTCACACAGGCCCTCATTACTTCTATCCACCATGAACTCTTGACCAACATTGAAACCCTCACCTATCAGATACATATGGGCAAGTTTCTCACTGACCTGGATCGATATATGCAAGGACTGGCCACTGCAAGGGGTTATACCCCTATCACCCCTTCTGCTTCCTCCTCCTCTCTTGATGATGATGAGCTCGCCACACTTAAATGTGCCAATGCTTGGTGGACTGGTCTTCATGGCAATGGCCACCTCTCTCCTTTCCACCCTCACTTACACAAAGTGTGCTTTCACTGTCACTGCCTGGGCCATATCTGCATCAACTGCCCCTCATACCAATGTCCCTATTGCCTCTGCTGGCACCCCAGACATACTCAGGCTCACTGCCCAGCTCAGTGCCATGTCACTAACCCACTTGTCTCCTCCTCTTCCTTTTCTTCTTCCTCTCATGGCTCCTCCCATACCTCTTCCTGCAGTTCATTCCACTCCTCTTACTGCTCTTGCTGCTTCTACCACCACTCCCCCACAGCTCTGTCACCCCCTCCACCTTTGTATTCCACTGATGATGACTTCCATGATGACATCATTAACAAGGTTGGCTGGGCCAACATCACCAGCTCCCCTGGACCCTCTTATGATGCCTTTTGAGGTGTTATGAGTCTTCCACCCCTAGCAAGGGAATAATGTTACATTTCCTCTTTTCCTTCTCTCTTTGCTTCCCCTTTTCTCCTAGCTTCTGCTCTTCTTGCACCTTTGGTGCTCTTTTGTTATGTCCTTTGCCCAGGCCTTCTATCTTTCAATCAGCTGACTCATAATCATTCCATCTGTTTCCATCTGTTTCTACATGGATATCTTACTCATCATTCATCAGCATGATTACTCTTTACACCTCTGCTTTAACCTTACTCATTGTACTATAAAGTAGTGAACTTCCTATCCTTGGTCTCCTTATGCTACTTCTATCTTGCAATCACCTCACAAGTCCTTACATCTCCACTTATCCTTGTACCTATGTACTTGGAATTCATTGCTTGTGTCCTGGCACTTAACCAGAGGATCATTAGCATCTGATCTCAGCACACCCCTGGGAGTGTAGCTGGTACTACTAAGGCACAATACTCTGTTTGTCACCTTCCACTCATCTTGAAGCTTACCATTGGTTCACTTCATTCTCTTCCTCCAGCAAGGTCTACACCTGTCTCTACCTGGGCCAAGCATAATAGTATGGAAAAAAAAGAAGTAGCATAGAGAAATAGAAGGCAAAGTATACTACTTTTGTTATATAGCTAGTAAACATGTGGTTAGCAGCATATAATTATGTGAACTGTTAAGCACATAATGCAAATGGTTGCATAGTCATGTGACTGGAAGCATGTGATCATATGAACAAGTTGTCTAGCAAGGCAAACTCTAGGCTAAGATTAGTCCTAGTAATTCTTGCAGATGGCTAGTTATATAATGTGGCAGATCTCCAGATAAGATCAAGATCCAAGATGGATCTGTGGCAGAGATCTAGATTCAATTTCCTTAGCCTTATAGCAGCCATGTCTTATTTATATTTGCTATTCCTATATCTTTCTTTTTATTCTCCCATATTCTTATGGTATGGCATATCTCTTCTTCTACCCTGATTCACAAGGCCACTGCCTCACTTCTTAGTCATGCCCTATGCCCATTCCCCTTTAGTATATATTCAGATAAGCTTTTGCTAATATTGGTGGTTATAGATAGTAGCATATTAGGGTAGGCCTCCTATACCTGGTTTATGCATGAACCTCTGCAATATATAAGGTACAGAAGAAAGGGCTGGGTCCTCCCTCCCAGTCTTACCCTCTTAATCTTTAGCCCATCCTTAGATTGGATCTGCTTAAGCTCCTATTAGCCTAAGCTCCCTGGGATTTGTCCCTTATATTATTTGTTTTCCCTGCCTAGTTAGAGCTTCAAGTTCAAAGCCCATAGAAGATAGAAAATGAGACAAGGGTCCATCAAGGCCCAGTAGTAAAAAATGCTAAGAATAGCAGGCATGTAAAATGCATGCAACAACTTTATACTACAGACTTGGCCAGAGTTGGCCTAAAAAAGAAACAGAATTTATATTGCATTAGTGAGAAAAGGGGTTGTCTAACAAAGCACAACCAATAGCTGATAAAGCACATTAGAAATATGAAATCTGAATATAAAACACACTTTATAAGATTTGCAATGGCAATTGCAAATCATCTGTGTTTAATAAAAGTGAAATAGTATCCAAATTTGCATTGATATTTGCAAATGGGTTTAGAGTACTATAAAGGTTGCAAAAAAGAGGTAAAGAGGAAAAAAAATAAGAAAATCATAATACCTTGATTAATTAATTATAAGAAGCTGATTTTTTTACCACTCTAGATTTATACTGGGATTATAACAACATTTGTATGAAAAAAGGTAATAAACAAAAGAAAGCATTTACAACTCCCTTAGATACATATGAACTATTGGTTATATTTTAAAATGTGTAATTTACCTAGTACATTTTAAAACATGGTTAATAATACTTTTTATAACATGTGGTTGAAGGTATTAGTATACATTGACAATATTATTATCTTTACCAGGAACAAGACTAAAGACCAAAATTTTGCTGTTGTTTGTAAAGTCCTCAATCAATTATAGAAACACTTTTTTTTTTCAAACCATTCAAATGTCATTTGCTTAGAAAGAAGTAGATTATCTGGGCATGGTGATGTATATAAAGGGGTTCCAAATGCAACTTAACAAAACAAATGCTATTTGTAACTGGCCAATTTCAAAATCCCTCAAGCAAATATAGTTCTTTTTAAGATTAGTCAATTACTATTAATTTTTTGTTGCTTGTTTTACTAATATAGCTTGGCCCCTTAATTCTCTCACATGTAAAAATATGCCTTATGACTAATCCTCAGCTTATTAGACAGCATTTGAAAAACTCAAATGAATTTTGATTTCTAGTCCCCTTCTTATATTTCCTGACTCATTTCTTCCTGTTCACTTGAAAACAAATGCCTTTAATTTTGCTATGGAAGCTGTTCTGTCCTATTAACATTCAAATGGTCTTTGACATCTAGCTGCTTACATGTTATATTTATTTATCCCTGCTAAACTTAACTATTCAATTTATAACAAAGAGTTGCTGGCCATTATTTGATTGGACAACCCCATTTTGAAATCTGGATGGATTATAAAAATCTGGAGGACTGGCATTATTTCCAAGATTTATCTTCTTATTAAGCCCATTAACAGGTTCTGCTTTCTGAATGTAACTATACTATTGTTCACTAACCAGATACTTCTAATAAATGTGCCAATGCTCTCTCTTGCCATCTTAACCATGGAAGGTACAAACAACTCCAGTGGAAATAACAACATAAGGATTCTCGAGATTGCTGTATTGAGTTATTCATAGAGGTGGATAGGTCTGGATTCATTGAAGAGACTTCCATCTCGAGCACAGGAGAGATCGGGTGGACTTTTTGCATGAGATGTTTAATGTGGCAGAACAGATCAAGGTATTGGCTAGTGACTTGGATAATATGAAGAAAAATAGCCTGCTCAATGTCAAGGATCATGCAAAAAATGTCCCAATGCTCGCCTCAACACACACAGCAAAAACAAAGACAGGTAGTGGTCACCATGGTACTGTCTTCCAGTCCATGATGGAAGGATCCAGTGGGACACAAAACCGAGATGAAGTAGATGCTTGGGGGACTGAGGACATCCAAGGTATTTTGAATGAGATGAACTACAGGATTAGTTTTATTTCATGGAGGATGCAAAGCCATTCTTAAAGTGGAGCTCTAACTTATGCATATGCCCCAGCATCCTCACATTGTTATGATTGTGAACAAAGCTGGTGACTGGCATGGATATCTTAAATTCATGGAAGAAAGCAAAGCCAAGATTCTACAATATCTCATGCAATTTGAGTCTGTGTTAAACCATACCATCTCCAATGTTTGATTCTGGCCCATTTGAGGGGGCACGGTGATATCAATGCCCAATGCTGGCAAATGGCTGACATCACTGTATAATCCAAGCAAGCAGCTGTGGTCTGTGGCCCTATAGCTGTTTGAATTGGTTGCTTTTATGCATGAACACAACATTGCCCATATGGATCTCAAACCACAGAATATCATTATTCCTCGAGGAGGCGGACGACTGTCCATTATCGACTTTAGTGTATCAGTTCATGTCTGGGGACCAGATGTTGAATATACTGAAGTTATCGGCACAGAAGGCTATATGGCCCCAGAAGTCTGCAACAGACAGTACAAGCCGATGCTCACTGATTTGTGGAGCTGCAGGAAAATGTTGGAAGAGTTATGTTCATACTGTGACTACTCGGTGGATCATATGGTCCTTCTCCAGATAGCGGGACGATTGATGAGTCGCAATGCAGAGGTGTGCCCAAAGATGTTTATGATATTGGAGTGGATGGCTTCTGCACCTCAAGGAAGTGATAGTGATGTGACTCCCACATTAGGGTGAGTTGAGTTTGTTTCTTCATATTTCATGCTTAAAGGGTCAACTACAGCTCTCAGCCAATGATACTTCCAGTTTGCAGCTGAATTAGTTGCTTTCCAATCATAAGCTAGAGCATGGTTTTCCATGTTACCCTCTTGAGCACTGTTTGTGACTACTGCAATCCATTGTTAATGTGTATTTTTATCAAGTAGTGGTCAACTGCATCAGTAGTGTATCAAGTGTAATGATTAGTTTGAAGACCTGTCTATATACCACACTGTGAACACCATAATTACAATCATATCTTATCATCATGACTTCCAGTGAACTTCGACCATCCACACTCCTTTGCTAATCTTGATACCATGTCAGAATGATATTTCATGACCCCAGCTATTATTTCTGTCAAGACTACTTTTATTCCCAAGGCATCAATTTTCTGGCCCAATGATCACTCATTATTCTTTTCTGAACTCTTGTTCATTGCCTTTTGGCAGAGGAATACAATTGGCAGTGGTTGATGTCATTCTCTAAGTAATTTTTCTACTTTGAAACCAACTAGGTAAATACTGACTGCCATTTTTTGCAGATTTTTCTTGAAGATGACTGGCCATTCTGTGGTCTTCTATAGATCTTTGTTGATGAAGTACAAAATGAATTTACAATCAGCAGCCCTGAATAATAGTTCCAAGAACTTTTTAATGCCACCCATTTTCAAGAGGAAAAGTGTTATAATCACTTTTTCACTTTTCCATCACGTGACCATGGGACACTTGAACCTTTTTACCTTTTCACACTTTCACTTCTTCACACCTTCACTTAGTCACATTCTAGACCATGGCATTATCGCCTGGCAGCTTCCATGTGGAACTGCTAAGGTACTCACTCTCTTAATGCCATTGGTCATATTACTGTAGCATAGTTAGGGCTGGTCCAATTACTTGGTCTGTGCATGATACTGTATCATATATAAAGGGCTGGCACAAGCTGGGACTCCCCAGTCTTGTGCACCTGAGCCTTTGGCTTTATACAAGTCCTTGACTCTTCACTTCTTTTATCTTGCCTAGTTCTCTAAGGTCCTAGCACAAAACCTCAGCTATTAGTTCAAAGGCATCCACTGGAACAGACCAGACTCGAGGCCAGGATGGCAAGAAGCCATTTCAAGAAGGGGAGTTGCTCCTATCATGTCTGCTTCATTGCTTAACTCAGCTCACTTACCTAATGACTATACTAAACATCTACAAAACTCCAAACTTACCATGCAATCTTTGCCTACTCTTCTATCATACTCTTAAGGTCTATATTAATGGTGCTGCAGATACATCCCACTTCTGCTCCTTCCTACTTTTGTTGCTAATGTTTATAGGCACTGGCAAGGCATATCTATTTACTTGCCTATATAAAGCACTTGTTTACAAGCATGAATATTATCCTGCCATTATTGTCACAGCCAGTATGGGCATGGCTGCCTGCAAGGTCAATGGTTTATTGTCCTTTTCTATATCTGACCACTGCTTATTATTCACAGGTCATATGCTATATTCCTGGTTAGGTTTTTATAACCATCAGATCATGGTAAATTCTCTCATTCTTGTTTGACACTTTTCCTCTGCCTTTACATGTTAAATTGAGATCCAAGTGCCTATAATCAACAAATGTAGGGCCCTTTTTGTCTGTTCCCCATTAAATCTGATATTCAGCTTGGGTTACTCCAGGTCAGAATTTATAAAAAATCTCTTTACCTCACCAGCCTTCAAGAAGGCCCAGGATAACACTTGAAAGAGATTATCTTTGACTTATTACACTACTTTTGATTGTCAATGTCTATCTATTCTTTCTGAGGTTTGCCACAGCCTTGGGCTTGCTAGTGCCATGGACAATTCCATGAGCAGTATTGCTAGACATGACTATAATGGGAGTAATGCAAATGCCAATATTACTGAATTTAAAGTATAACAATTGGAAGTCTGACAACTCAATCATGAATATTACAGTGTAAGTTCCAAAAGACAGATTTGTGGTGCAAGAAGACCAGCTACAGAAACTTTGTCTGCTTATTGAACTTGATATTCTTTGAGCACTGCTCAGACAGTACTGCTGAGTCTTGTTACTATTCCATATTTAGCTTGAGCATTATGAGTGCATATAGTTAATGTTATGGATAACTACCTATCCTATCTTGATACTCATGACATCCTTGGTGGATGCTCCTAGTCCTGTCCTGAATACCTGCTGAGGCTTTTGGTCAAGTGGCCTCTAACTTGGCAATGATGGAAGTGAGATCCTGGGCCCCTGTGTATAAACCAATAGCCAGACAGCAGAAAAAGCTGAAGGGAGATCCTTCTTGAATTGAAGCCTTAGATCAGAGCTGTAAATCTAGCCTAGGTCACAAGAGAGCAAGACTGGGTTTCCCCAGCTTGCACCTTCTGCCTTATATATTACTGGGATCCACACACAGACTAACTACAGGAGGCCTACCCTAATGTGTGCTATCTATGGTTACCAATAGTGTAAGTAGCTCCTAGACCCTAAGTAATAGATAAGGAAGTGAATGCATGGATTATAAGGTAGAAGTGAGGCAGAGGTCTCACAGATATAGAATGAAGAAGAGAAGCCACACCACAAGGATATGGAAGAATAGAAGGGAAGAGCACAGGCTCATAGATATGAATATGGTGTGGCCACCATAAGGCCAAGGAGATCTATCTAGATCTCTGCCACAGATCTGATGATCTTAATCCCATCTGAGATCTGCCACATCAGTGATCTGATCCCTGTGTGAGGGAATACTCTGAATAGAACTTAGACCTTAGCCTAGGGTTAACCTTATAAGGCTACTCATTTGCATGATCATGTGCTCCTGGCACATGACCAGTTGCATCACATGCTCTACAGTTCTCATGGTCACATGAAACCATCATGTTAGGTTGGTACCATAACAGTTAAGCCAAGAAAGATAACACAGTAATTAGTGTTAGATATCTCTGTCAGTTTTACATTCTTATCTAGCATACAACTAGATGCTGGGTAATTAATATCCTTGCCAATCCTCAAAAATAATTGTTAGTTGCATCAAGAATGTTCCTGTCAAGGGTTGCAAGTTCTCAAAGACTTGTCATATTATTGAAATGAAGCCATTGATTACCTTTACTATGGACTTATTCAAATCTAGTGACAAATGCATGACTCATACAAAGCATAATCTTGATTCAAGTGCTAGAGCCTGGTAAAACAGTGCACAGATGGGAAATGATAAAGATCTCTTGAAATTATGTAAGAGTTATATAAAAGCACAATGCAGGGTGCTTATTTGTCATATTCTGTTATAAACTTACCTTACTTTTACTGCTTTATCCTCTATCTTCATTATTTATTTGTCCCAGCACTCTTTTCCCTTATAATCTTACCTCTTATGTAGTCTTATGTTAGCTGCCTTATGGAGGCCTTATGGTTAGCAATATATAAGGGCAAGGCTATAGACTGGGTTCTCCAGTCTAAAGCACTTGTTGCCTGGTCTTTCTCTTCTCTGTGTGAGCACCTCTCAAGGTAAACTCCTTGCTTTTTAAGTAAGATACCATAACATATCCTGCATTCTGAACTCAATTCTAACCCAGCTTCTACTTGGTTTTTTGCATTCAATGTGTGCCAGCAAGCTATACTAGTCCCTGATTCTCCTTCATGCAACTCTGGCCTTTCTGCTACTACTTCATCCCATTTCAGTTACATTCATGTTTTTCTTACTCTAATATTATTACAGTTTCTTCAACTCTCCACTTTTTTTCTGCTCTGTTCTGACTTTAGCCTTGTTTCATTTCCAGTTACTTAGTATATCTTAGTTCTCACTTTGTTCTTTCCAGACTATTCCATTTTAACTCTATACTTTCTCCTGCTCTTGTTTCTTGTTTCTTTCCTGATTTGACTCTTGCATTTTCTTGGCATCCTTCAGTTTTAGTGTGACATGCCTTGACACTGTCATTGCTGACATCTCCATTCATTTTCAAGATACATTGGCATCTGCTCTTGCTTCTGAGATAACTCCAGTCTTATTTTTCTTCCATGCTTAGATCTTTTACTACTCCAGAACTATAAGTACTGAAACTCCTATATATAGTACTGTAGTTTGAATATCAATGAAAACATCTCCTATCTTGACTTCATCCTTACTCTAATCAAGCTTCTCAGCTTATCCTCTAAATCTTCAGTTTACTCTAGAGTAACTTCAGACCTTAATGGAATTTTTAAGAAATTTCTAAGGACTTGTTCTTATTATGACCAGGCTTAATGCTCCTTGTCTTGCCTGTCCTTTGTGTTAAGACATGAGACTGCTTTCTTCTCTTTCTCCAACCCTTTATAAATCAGAACACCAAGTTATGCAAGAGCATATCATATAAGGTAGAGCTAAGTTCTGTTTAACCCAAGAAAAGCTCTCCTTGACCTTTTAGAATCTCCAGACTTCTTCAGAAGCCCCTGGAGCTATGTTTCTATCCAAGGTTGAGCACCATTAGTATGTTCAACTCTAAAGTTTGCTCTAAAGCTTTTCTTTACTGTTACTCTAAATTCTAATAGTACTCTGCACCTAGAATTTACTCTCTCTAGCTTTTCTCTATGATATAGCAGTTTGCTTGGCCTAGAAGATCCCTAAGCAACTTCAGGATTAGTTTAACAGTATTGCAAACATGATTTGTTTAGTCCATTTGAGTTTTAACTGTTATGCATCCAACAAGTGCAGTTCAAAATATTATGTGCAACCTCCAGTGAGTAACAGGAAAATGACAACAACAAGGGAGCTTTAGCTAGGGCTTCAGACTAGGCTTGTGAGTCTTGAAAGGGAGAAACCTGAATTAGCATGAGGATGGTCCAAGTGTTTAGGCATAAGAGAGAGAGCAAGGAACTGGGTTAACTCAAGCCAATGAGCCCAGTGTAAGGGAAGTATGATACAAGTGATCAAGACTGGGGAAACCCCAAGTCTTGCCCACCCTGTATATATATTGCCTAGGGGCATAGCCCCACATACAGGATGACTAACTATCTATCTATGTAAATCAATGGCAGTAATCTCTCATATCTTCCTTAAATAGAAATGGAGCATAGGGCATTATCTAGGAATGAGGCAAAGGGCCTCACAGATCAAAGATAATAGAAGAGGAAGCACATCCATGAGGATGTGCTTGGAATGGAAGTGTCAGGGTCAGTGAATATGAAAGTGGCCAGGCAACCATAAGGCTGAGGAGATCTATCTAGATCTCTGCCACAGATTGATCCTCATCTAGATCCATTAGATCAGATGTTATTGGGTACAATTTAGATCTCATCTTGAGATCTGCCACATTATGTGACTAACCCATCAGTGAAAGATAACTCTGATAATTAGAATCAATATCTAGCCTAGGGTTTATCCTTATGAGGCAGGCAAGTCCCACAGTCATGTGAGTAAGACCATCAGTGTATGATGGGATCATAACATTAACATTATTGTACTTTATTCTGGTTGCTATCTTTACTTGGCCAGGGATATGTACATCAAGTTCAGGAGCAGAAATATTCCCACTATCTATCTTGAATGGCTACTCTCCAATCTTGAAAGGGTCCTTGTCAAGGATTTAGTTATTACAATTAAATCTCTTGCTATTAGATAATATGCAACCACCATTCAATTTTATTCTTGACCTTACCCATTCTGGTCATAAGAATATATTGGAGACCTTTCCACTAACTAGTGTCAACTCTATGATCTTCTCTATATATATTAGACTACCATATTTAGATAACAGCTTACTATGCATATATCTATAATGTCTTCCTCTAGTCTTATACAATGTTAACAGGAGGTAAGCCACTATCATAAACTATAAATAGCCCATTGCTCATATACTTTAGTCCTTACAGACTTGTACCACAGGTTTTTTAATAGAATGGTTTTTTTTAGCATATATTTCTAATTCATGTCTTTTAGACCTTCATCTACAAAATAATCAAGGAGAAATGAGCCTTGCTGCTATTACACATGGGTTCTTCTGGACAACTGGTTCTATTGACCATAACTTGATAATACCCTTACAAGAATAATAAATTCATTCCTGGTTTATATTGCAGATCTTAAGATATTATTTGTGATCCATATTCATTGTAGGACAATAATCAAGGGATTATATCACTTAGACTATATTATTGCCTTCTGAATGACATCAAGAACAGGGTTACAAAGAGCATACTTACATAATCAGATTTCACTTTCTGTTTTTGTATTTTACTGTGAGTTTGCTGTGAGTTTGTTTTCATGTACATTGTATTTGGTATTGACATAGTAATTAGCATTTGACCCTCCATATCATCATTTAGAGACACAAGCAATACTAAATCACTTGTTGCAAATCTATAGCCATTTTCATCTGGCCTCTGCCCTTGTTATGGGCCAATTGTTAACCCTTGCCATATTATCTAACTATAAAGACATCCTTTACTTCATTCCCTGCTATGGAACTTCTACCAGTAACTGTTGCAGCATTCCTCACAGCATCCATTGACAATGCTGCAGCTTGTTATCCCTCACCACTTCTTACCTTACTGCAACAAACTATGGTTAATCCAAATATACTTTTAGCTATATCCACCAAGACAAAGGAATGTGTTGTCCCCTCAGAAAAGCCCAAGCATGTCTTTGAGCTTCCACCTCAGTGGTATATGGTTCTGTATTCCACATTGCAAGAGCACCAGTTAAAATGGTACTACAGCACAATTATCAACAATATCAGCATTAGAGCACTGACTGTGGCAAATGTCTTGCAAGTAATTATGATAATATGTGTGTTGATTTCCTTTCCAGCAGTAATATGAGCTTACTAGACAACTGAATTAGTATAGGCCCTTGAATGGTCTGTGCTGGCATTAATAAGGCCTATCCATGCATAAGTGAACATGATAATAATATACACTTGCTATTTCTAGTTATGCTACTCTTATTACAACATTTTGCCATCAATGTATCTATTCCCTCTCTTCCCCTCCTGCATTATATTTCCTCTTCTTAGAGTTAACTATAATAGTGTCAAGGTATTTGCAACAAAATCAATGCCTTTTAGCACTGTTACTGTGTATTTAAAGCTTTTAATGCACACATACTCAAAATCCTGCACATTTACAAGATTATATAGCCTATAGCTTACCACCATTATCACTTTCATCTCTTTGGAAATGTGCTAGCTCAGATTGAGCAGATCAGCCACCTACCAAGTGCTATGCTCCAGATTTCATGTTACAAAGACATCAACATTAATTTGGTTAGTGTTGATAAGTCTATTGATGTCAGAAGTTAGGAATTAGCACTTAGAGTCCTTGAAGTCAAGTCAGTTAGACATATTAAAGAGTTATCTTATATGTTTTTCTTGGTAATGATACCTTTGTGGCTCATAGAACACTCTTGTGACATATTCTTCATATTGTGGTTATCTAACAACACCACATGTAGATCTATTCTGTTGAAATTTTATTCTATTTATTTCATTTCTCTTTACTCTCCTCCTATCTCATACTTTTATGCCTTCAGGCCATTTATTCCTTGAGATTCCTTTTTTCCTTGCAAGACAAATGCTGACCATTTAATTATGTAATCACATCATTCTTTTGAGTATGGACACTGCCATATTGTGCCTCAGTCTTTTATTTATACAAAACTAAGATAAGATCACTATATATTCATTACATTCATTAACTGAATAGTATCTACAAGATCTTCTTGTATATAGATTAGTTTAGGAGAATATTCACAGTCTTTCATTCATATGAAACTGAGGTCTTCTTGCGTATAATGTGATATTTGTTATGCTCCAAGCATGCACTGACAGTCTCAACTCATGATCATGAGACTTTAATGCCAAAACAAGAATAACCCTAGGTTTGGGTTTGATTCTATTGAGAGTATTCCCTGCACATAAGTATTGGTCACATGATATGGTAGATCTCAGATGAGATCTAGATGGATTACAATAATATCTGATCTAATGGATCTAGATTAGGATTGATCTGTGGCAGAGATCTAGATGATAATCACCTTGACCTTATGGCAGCCTGGCCATATTTATATCTGCCTTTACAAGGATACTTCCTTTCCATTTTCCCACATTCTCATGGTGTGGTTACTCTTCTATTTTCCTTGAATCCATGAGGCCACTGCCTCACTCCTGACTCATATACTCTATGCCCTATTTCCTATTTAAGATGGCATGAGAGATTACTGCTATTGGTTAACATAGATAGTGGTTAGTCATCCTGTATATGGAGGCTGTGCCCTCTAGCAATATATATACAGGGTAGTGCAGAATTGGGGTTTCTCCAGTCTAATCCTCTTTGTAACATTAGCTTGTCTATATGGGGGGTTCCATTCAATTCCTTCCTTTGCCTAGTTAGGAGCTCTAGTCTTAAAAGCTTATCTTGTTATTGTCATGGGCCTTCACCACTTGCCAGTTCAGTGATGTATGGATTGCACTCAGAGTGGTGCATAACAATATTCTCTACTATGCTATTTCTTAAGAGGTTTTAAGCCCTGCAAGTTCAACTTCTTTCACTTCAGCTGCAGGCCCCTCCTTATCCCCATTTAACAATATATTAACTACCCCCAAGCATACCACACAGGCATATAGCCACTTGTATGATATTCCATCTCTTAACAATAATGGTGCAAATTTTAAATGTGAAAATTCTATATTTAAACCATTCTAGATGTTAGAGGCTGCTGAAGAGTTATTACTGGTGAAAATAGCAAACCAGACATGGCAACATGTCCTATTGAGTACCTAGAGTGGCTTGAGAAGGACAAGAAGGCCCATGCACAAATTACACTAATCTTAAAAAATAAATCCCTTAATGGTGTACTCTATGCTGCAATGGTGCAGATGATCTGGCAAAAGCTAAGTGAGCACTATGAAGAAAAAGAAAAGCAGTCAATTGCTTACCTGATCAATGAACTATTCTGCAGTAACCTGTTGGATAACTCATCTATGAAGACACAGTTGAACTTGATACAACAAAAGGCAAATATCCTGACCACTCTTGGCCAACCTCTTGATGACTTCCTTATTGCTATAGACATGGTAATCTCTCTACTACCCTTCTATTTGATACTTCACATCATTTTCAGGTCCACTAGTAACAGGCTATTAACAGACTGTGTCATTGCCAAGGTTTTTATTAAAGAACAAATTTAAAAGTCCATAGCATAAGATGCATTGTTGGCCAAGGCCACAACAAAAACTAAGGTAAAGGGTAATGAGGCTAAGAAGCAGAAAAAGAAGCAAAAAGAAAAATGCTCTTACTATTATGTGCTTAGCAAATACTGACAGTCTTCTCATATGACCATGGGACTTGCCTGTCTTATAAGATTAAACCCTAGGCTTAGATTTGATTCTTTATTCAGAGTATTCCTTGCTCATGGTTAATCACATGATGTAGCTGGATCTCAGATGAGATCTTAAATCAATATCAATGACATCTGATTTCAAGAATCTAGATTAGAATTGTATTTGTGGCAGAGATCTAGATAGATATCCTTGGCCTTATGGCAGCCATGCCATATTTATATCCATTGACCCTGAGCTTCTCTTCCATTCTCCCACATTCTCATGGTGTGGTTCTCTTCTATATTCCTTGATCTGTAAGGCCACTGCCTCACTTCTTACTCATCACCCTATGCCCTACTTCCTATTTAGGTAGCTACAAGTGATTACTACTATTAATTCACATAGATAGTAGATTACTCATTCTATATAGAGGCTGTGCCTTAAGGCAATATATATAGGGTGGCAAGATCTGGAGTCTCTCCAGTCTTGATTACTTTGTTGATTTGCCACTCCTTTTACTTGGGCTCTGCACTATGGAGTTAACCTGAGTATCTGTTCTTCTCCTTTTCCCTTGTCAAGATTCACAAACCTAGTTTGGGGCCACTAGTGCAAAAGCCCTCTTGTTGTTATTTGTTGCCTGTCACTCACTGGTGTTTGCTAGTATTTGGATTGCACTCTTGGGGTACATAACACTTACTGTGACCAACTAGGCCATTTCCTGGCAAAGTACTGAAAGAAAAAGGCTAATAAGGCAAATAAGGATTCTGGAGCCAAGGCAAATGAAAAACCTAAGAAAGAAGGTAGTGAGCTAATAGCCTGGATTACTCAAATGGCTATAAGTAACTCTCTATCTTCCCTTTAACTTTTCATGGCACATAAAGATGTTCAAACCTTTCAAAAGAAATAGATCATTAATTTTGAAGCATCTGCCCATATAAGCTCACTGTTATGGCTCCAGCCTAACATGATGGTCTCATGTGACCATGGGAACTGTTTAGCATGTGATGCGACTGGTCATGTGCCAGAAGCACATGATCGTGCGAACAAGTTGCCTTATTAAGGAAACCCTAGGCTAAGGCTAAGTCCTATATTCAGAGTATTCCCTGGCATAAGGTATTGGTCACATGATGTGGCAGATCTCAGATGAGATCTAGATCCT
>JBBPJW010001052.1:0-16418 GCA_038088935.1 Pulveroboletus aff. viridisquamosus
TGGTCACAAGTTGTAATGTTAAGCAGTTTTGACACCATTCATTTGAAGCCTTGTTTCAGCAGGTCCCAGCATCTCTGCCTTGCCTCCACCTCTATTGAGAGGCTTACAGTGTTATCTCACATTTATACTAAATCTTGACCAAGACTAACCATAGTTAAGCCTTTTCTTGAACCCTTGAACTTAGGAGTATCCATAAGGTCTATGCTAGTCCCTATCTGGGCCTACCATAACAAAAGAAGTAGCATATCTTCTTTATGACTATCATTACTATAGCTTTGCAATCATTTTACCCAAGACTACCTTCTTGTCCCTCTATTATATATCAAGCCAAGGTGCCTCCTTAAATAATGCAGACTAGCATGTGACCTATATATGCTAACAATAACAAGAGGGCTTTTTAGAGACTAGTGGTCCCAAACTAGGCAAAAAGAGAGTAAAAAAGAAGTTAAAAGAACCAAGTTAGATTCTAATTTAGATTAAGAGATCAGATATCATCAGCATCAAGATCTAGATATCATTTTGAGATCTGCCACATTATAACATGCACAAGAGAATACTCTGATAAAAGAACTAAATCTTTGCCTAGAGTTATTCTTGTTTTGGCAAGTCTTATGGTCATATAACAAGATTATCAGTGTTTGCTGAGCACATAATACCCTCTTTGACTTTCTTTGGAAAGAACATCAATCTTAGCCTGCTAAAGACACCCTTGACTTTTCCAAACTGGAAGAGTCCTTGAATTCTGAATCCTTAACTTCTGCTGACATCTTATAGGATTTCTTTGTTTCTTTATAGGAAGACCTTGATCTAAATTGTGCCCTTGCACATAAACTCTTCTTAACCTTGCAGATTCCTAGGAAAAATACTTCTTTATCCCCAATTCCCATTTAAAGACATCCAGTTTTCTCCTTTCCATTGACTTCTCTCACTGTTCTCATGTTCAGCTCTAAACTCACAAAGCTTCATCTTGGTACTCCAGAATACTTTTATGGTGACCATTTTAAAGCAGAAGCTTGGCTGGACTCTATCCAGTTCTATCTTTTTGTCAACTTTGCAATCTACAACTCCAATGAAAAGAAGATTGCCTTCTCCCTCTTATACATGACTAAAGGCCCAGCTCTTTTCTGGGCAACCATCTATTACAAACAATGTATTTCTGGTACTGACATTGAGATGGGCTTCTTTGTGAGCCTTACTAAGTCTTTCCTTGCAATGTTTCAATCTTATAATATTAACACAGCTGTCATTTATTGGCTGGCAACTACCCAGATATGCCAGGATAAGAAAGATATCTGGAGCTTCTTCCTTGCTGATTATACTGCCAAGTTCCAGAACAAAGTGTTTTGATCAACTACTATAAAGCCAGGTTACACTTCTGGCTTTCTTATTGAATTCACTTCCTTAAAACAATCCCCTCTATTATTAAGGCCTGGCACAAAAAGGCAGCTTACTTCCAAGGGACAGCAGAATACTTGAAATTTATAGAGAAATAATGAAAAACTCCCACTGTCTATGCCTGAACCTCTATTACCTCTTTGCTTTCCTTTTGGATTGAAAAAGATCCAAATGCCATGGATATTAACTTTACTAAAGTTGGAAAGATCTTTTCTCAGGAATAAGACTGCTGTTGATAGTGAGGTCTTTGTTTTTGCTGCTGAAAACCTCCATATTGCCTTAAACTGCCCTACCTTTTCTCCTTTAGATTTTCCCCAGTCAAAAAAGAACCCAGTTATTAAGAAGGTTACTGCTAAAGAAACTCCCTTAAGAATTGAAGAGGAAGAAGCTGGAGTGGAAAAAGTTGGAAAGGATTTTTGAAGAGAAGTACCTCCCCTATGCAAGGTACTCCAGAACTCTCTTGTGTACCTATACTTATATTATTGTCTAGAAAATCTATATGAATCCCTGTACAAGTTTCTCCATTCTTGCACTTCAACAAGTCATAGCAATTCAAGCCCTTATTAACAATGGAGCTCAGATCAATTGCATTGACTGGGAATTCATTTTCTCCCACAAACTACCAACCCCCCACCTTAACAAATCCCTTGTAATCCAAAACATTGACTTCTTAGCTAACTACAGAGGAAAGATATCTCAACTTTATACCATCCTTCTCCAGATTAAGAAGGTAATCCATGAAGTCTCCTGCCATATTATGGCATGTGGAAAGGAGACATTAATTTTCAGACTCCCATGATTACAGACCACAGATCTCTTAGTTGACTGGGTGGCCAATACACTTACCATTCCTTCCACCTCTGATTACTTGAAGGAACTTTATTATTCCACCACCACACAATTCTCCTGAAACAACACTGACTCAGGGAAACAACCATTCCTAATGACCACCATTTTGTCCATTACCTTGCTCACTGTTCCCCTAAACAGTTTCTTGATCAATAACTCTTTAGTTATCACTCATATTGCATTGTAAATGCATGCTTAGCATTTCTCCCCATGGTTACTGTTGCTAACTTACCATCTTCACCAAGCTTGCCATTGAAGCCAAAAAGGCAAAACCCCTCATTACTCTTTCTCCTAAATATCAGGAATCTGGCTCTGTCTTCTTAAATACTCTAAAAACTCTTAACCATCTTTTCCAATCTTGACTCTATGATTATAAGATCAATCTGAAAGAGTCCTTTGTTCCCAAGATCAGTAAGGTATATCCCTTATCTGCCCCTGAATGCCAAGTCACAGAAGACTTTCTTAAAGAAAATCTTTATGCTGGAAAGATCTGACCATCAAACTCACTCCAAGCCTTGTTTTTCTTTTTTGTTAAATAGAAAGGTGGAAAATGCTATCTCTGTTAGGATTACAGATATCTAAATAAATATATAACCCATGATACCTATCTCCTTCCTCTGATCTCTAATTTTATTGACAAACTTTGTGACATAAAGCTTTTTACCAAGTTTGACATTTGCTGGGGATATAACAATGTATGTATTAAAAATGGCCATTAATGAAAGGTGGCCTTCATTACTCACAAGGGACTCTTTGAACCAACTGTAGTGTTCTTTGGACTAATAAACTCACTAGCTACTTTCCAGCACTTTATAAATGATTTCTTTAAAGATATAATTGCTGAAGAAAGACTCATTATCTATATGGATAACCTCTCTATCTCTTTCCCAGATGCCACCACTCACCATGCTCACACTGCCCAAGTCCTTTAATAAATGGCAGATCTCAATCTCTACCTAAAACTAGAGAAATGTACCTTTGATTCAATCTCAGTTAAATACCTTGAAATAATTATTTGCCCAGGTGAACTTGCTATTGATTCTATCAAACTAAATGGGATAGCTACCTGGCCCACCCCTACCTGTGTCTGTAATGTCTGTTATTCCTTGGCTTTACTATTATATACCATATTCTCAATCCAATTCTGATTTGGTTCCTACTTGATCATCTAAACTCACTATGCTTGTGTTTTCCCTGCACTAGCATTACTATGTTCTGGCCCTCCATTCCCTTTCCACTTTATCTTACTTTTTGCTTTATTCCCTCTGAACCACTTCATTGTAACTCCATGCCTTTCTTCATTCTTGTTCCTTTCACTTTCCTGTTTTGCCTCTCATATCTCTCACCATCTTTTAGTTTCAGTCTAACATGCCTTGTGTTATGGTCGCAATGACCCGGTTCGGTTACGGTGCCTCCTTGGTGTGCACTCTTCGGTATCGGTTTCGATTGGTGTAGCTTTTGTACTAGTGGCTACGAACTAGGCTGACCTTGGGAGTCAGCTCAAGATCTTCAGCGAACCTTGATAGGGTTATAGGACAAGTGAGAGCCGTCAGGGAACTCTATAGGAGTAAAGCTGAGGATCGCTAGCCAACCAGTTCTTTAGGCTGTAAGATGCAAGAGAGCAAGACTGGAGAGACTCCAGCTTGCTACCCTCTGCTTATATATTGTCAGTGCTGGTGCACAGACCAGCTACAGAGAGTCTACCCTAAAGTAAGCTATCTAAGTGAACCAATAGCGTAAAGGGCGTCTTGACTAATGCCTATTAAATAGGGGAGGATGAGGCATGGATCGTAATGGAAGAGTGAGGCAGTGGCCTCGCGGATAAGGGATGTAGAAGAGAAGCCACACCATGAGGATGTGGGGGAATGGAAGGGAAGCACAGATACCGATCTATGAAGATAGCAAGGCAGCCATAAGGCCGAGGAGATCGCATCGCGATCTCTGCCACAGATTGATCCTAATCTAGATCAACAGATCAGATGTCATCGGGTACGATCTGGATCTCATCTAGAGATCTGCCACATCACGTGACTGATACCTTGTGTGCCGGGGAATACTCTGAATATCTCTGAATAAGGACTAAGCCATAGCCTAGGGTTAAGCTCTGATAGGCAGCTCGTTCGCACGATCACGTGCAACTGATCAGGTGACCAGTGCATCACATGCTATGAAGCTCTCACGGTCACATGCTGACCGTCGTGTACGATAGGATCGTAACACCTTGATGCTATTATCACTAACATCTCCATTCATTTCCAAGATACATTGGTATCTGCTCTTGCTTGTAAGACAACTCCAGTCTTATTTCTATTATAATGCACTTTTTCTTTTTGTAATCACATAACCTTATCTTATCTTCTCCACATGGTTATCTCATCTTTTATCTTATCAGGGCATGTGATGGGTCACCAGACTTAGGGCTTAAGGTTAGCCTTATGCCTTCAAACCCTGCAGAGTTTGTTTCCATTTCTATACTTCTTTTAATCTCTGTTTCTTCTGTTCCATTCTTTAGAAGCTGGACCCTTGATGGTTTCCACAGATGTTTCTCTTCTTTTTGATCCCCATGCCACATGTATGGGAACATTCCCATCAGGGACTTGGTCTGTGCACCTCACTGTAGCCCATATAAACTGTAGCTTAGCATCTTAAAGCCCTTAGCTTTGAGCACTTGTATACTACTTGTGTTAACTTAATGCTCCACTTGATCTATTCTTTTCCTTTGTAAGCTTGTGGCATATTGAACTTGGTATGTATAACAATCTCTACTTTTCACTTATACTTTTTGTTACTTTAGAACTATAAATACTGTAACTCATGTATGGTACTATAGTTTAAAAATTAATAAAAATATCCCTTTTCTGGACTTTATTCTTACTTTTCCCAAGCTTCTAAGCTTACCCTCTGATCCTCTGGGTCACCCTGGAGTGACTCCAGGCCTTAATGAAATTCTTAAAAAAATTCTAAGGGCTTGTTCTCATTACAACTAGGCTTGATATGTTTTGTCTTGTCTGTTCTTTATGTTGAGCTATGAAACTGCTCTCCTCTTTTCCTCTGGCCCCTTCATAAATCAGAACATTGTGTTATGCAAGGGCATATCACATAAGATGAAGCCAAGTTCCATTCAACCCAGCAAGAATTACCTTTAATCCTTTCTGAATCCCTTCTGAATTTCTTTGAAAGTATAATAATATACATTTTCCCTTTTATTTCATTTTTCACTCTGTTGCATTTTCCTTTGGCTCTTCACATGTTCACATCATGTGACCATGTCACCCCTTTACTATTTTACATTTCACTTCTTCACCACTTCATACTTTACTAGATCTAGGCTAATCTAGCCTATAATCTCATACCACCTGTTTTTCTCATGTATTTCTAGACTTTCACTCTCTTTCTGCTATTGGACAGCTTACTGTACACTACTGTAGGGCAGGGCACACTTCCTTGATCTGTGCTGAAGATGCAATAGTATAAAAGGGGTGCAAGTCTAAGCTGGAGTCTCTAGTCTTGTGCACTTGAATCTCTAAGGTTTTTATAAGTCCCTTAACTCATTATCCCTCTTGCCTAGTTCTCCTAGCCACTAGTTCAAAGGTTAGGCTTCAGCAGAATTCCTAGCAGCAGCAGGAGCACATACTAAGGCTATAGATGTGATTGCTCAAAGTCTTGCAGTATAATAGGAAGTCTCTGGAGGATATTATCCTTTATAAGCTAAGCTCTATTAGGGTATTTGTACTTAGAATCTATTGTCTGGATTCTTGCTCTATGTCTTATAATAAGTTTTAATATTTACTAACTTTTATTGCTACTTTATCTCTAACTATTCCTCTATTGCTCAATTACTTCTTGAGCTTATCAAGAAGGCTTTAGCCTGGCCTTGGTCTTCTTTTTGTAAAAAGGCCTTTAATTTTTTCAAGGCTTTTTTCCTCTCTTAGCCTGTTCTGCAGCTTTCTAACCTCTCCTTACCTTTTGGCATTATCATCAATGCATCTGCATTTTGTTATGGTTCCAACCTAACACAATGGTCTCACATGACCATGAGAGCTGTGGAGCATGTGATGCAACTGGTCATGTGCCAGGAGCATGTGATCGTGCGAACGAGTAGCCTTACAAGGCAAACCCTAGGATAAGGTTAAGTTCTAATTCAGAGTATTCCCTGGCATTAGGTATTGGTCACATGATATGGCAGATCTCAGATGAGATCCAGATCTTCTGATGACATCTGATCTCTTGATCTAGATTAGAATCTGATCTGTGGCAGAGATCCAGATTGGATCTCCTTGGCCTTGTGGTGGCCATGCCTATCTTATTAATCAATACCAGTGCTCTTCCATTCCACCCATATCCTCATGGTGTGGCTTCTCTTCCATTCCCTTCCCTTAATCCATGAGGCCACTGCCTCACTCCTCATTGCTGCCCCATGTTCTTCCTTCATATATTTATTTAAAGGTAGAAGCTACTTTAGCTATTGGTGCCCATAGATAGCACACTTTAGGGTAGACCTCCTGTACATGGTCTATGCACAGACCTTGACAATATATAAGGCAGGGGGTGCAAGCTGGGGAAACCCAGTCTTGCTCTCTTGACCTCTAGGATAGATCCATAGTAGTGATCTTAGGTTTTGATTCAAGAAGGATTTCACCTCTGCTCTCATTCACTGTCTGGCTTCTTGGTTTATACAAGGGCCCAGGTCTCATCCTTTCTTTCTTTGCCTAGTTAGGGGCCACTAGACCAAAAGCCTCAACAGTTATCAAGGATAGATTAGAAGCATCCACCAAGGTCAACTTGAGTATCAAGGCAGGATGGGTAGTCACCTGTTTCACATTTGCTTTAGGTGGCATTCTTTTTTAAACTGATTTGAATGGAGATTGTGTTATGTACCTAACCAAGTTACCTTCTGGACACAATGTATATTATGTTTTTCATATCTTTTGCCTTTTTCTTTATTCTGATTACTTCTATATTTTCATTTATCTTAATATAGTTGTTGTGGCTTGTATACCATAGATACAATAGAATTTCTGGGTATTTCAAGTCTTTAGACTTGAGCACTTGTGATATTTACCTTTTTTAACATGATGTTTCTTCAAGTTAGCTTTCTGAAGTCTGTGAGATCTATTTTCAAGTCCATCTTTCTTTTCCTGCTTGTTTTTGGATTATTTTCCCAGTTTCTCCCTTGCTCTTGTCTCTGGCTGCTTAACATTTACCAAGGTTGTAACAATATAAACTGGTGTGTAACTGCCAACAAGAACAACAACAAGAGGCTTTTATGCTAGTGGCTTTAAACTAGACAAGAAGAAAAGAAAATATTTTAGACAAGGAAAAAGGAACTCTTAGGCATTGCATGGCAATTAATGCTTTCAGAAGAAAGGAAGTAAGGGGAGTAAGACACAAGTGGTCAAGACTAGAGAAATCCCAAGTTTCTTTCTATCCTTTATATTTTGCAGCAGAGACACATAGCCTTAGTACAGGCTATATACTACTATCTATGGACACCAATAGCAATTAGTACACATGTTAATAAATAAAGAAGCATGGGATAGAGGGTAGGAGTAAGGCAGTGGCCTTATAAATCAACAGACTAGTATAAAAGAAAAGACAAGAAATAAAAGGGAAGATGCAGCAACAGTAGATATAAATAAGGCCAGACTATCATAAGGCCAAGGAGCTTCCATCTGAATCTCTGCCACAGATCAGATATTATTAGGTAAAGACCTGGATCTCATTTTAAGATCTGTCATATCATATAACTATTACTCTACATAGTGTTACAATCAGTCCATTTATTTTCCTTTCTTTCATCTTAGCTTCTGACTTCAAATAATGTTTCAAGCTTGCTCTCTGCCTTTGATGCAGGAAGCCTGGACATAACATGGCATCCTGTCCCAACTTTCCTTCTACCCCTGCCTCTAATTAACCCACCTCCATCAGAAAATCAGTCAAGAAGGTTACAGTCAAAGAAGAAACCTCAAAAATAGAAGAGGTTAGTGACAAAGAAGCCAAAGTGGAAAGAGTTAGAGCAGGTTTTTAAAGTGGAGTATCTCTCCTATGCAAGGTGCTCATTCTCTCTCATGTGCACCTATACTAGTATACTTGTCTAGAAAATCTATGAGAATCAACATACAAGTATTTCCCTCTACATGCCCAAGATTAGTTGTAGATGCCTTCACCCTTGTTAACAGTGGAGCACAAATCAATTGCATTAACTGGGAGTTCATCTCCTATCACAAACTCTCTACCACCCAACTTCCCACCTTCCTTAACATCCACAACAATGACTCTTTCTTGAACAAAAAGGGTTACATTATCTATAGCTGCACCATACTCCTTTGACTAGAAGAGGTAACCCACTCAGTTTCCTGCCACATCATGGCATGTGGCAGAAAAACCCTTATTCTAGGACTTCCCTGGCTCCAAGCTGCAAACTCTATTGTAAATTGGATGGAAAACTTGCTTACCATCCCATTTTCCTCAGATCAGTCCAAAAAGCTCTACTATTCCAAGGCTTCCCAGCCATCCCTTTGACAGCACACCCTCATCAAAACAATCATCTCCAACAACAAATGCATTGTCTGCTATCTAAACTACAAGTTGTCAAACCAACACATTAATAATGACCTCTATAAATGGCACTTGCTCCATGTTATTAACTTCTGCTCCACCTTCCTCCCCTTAGGGATGGTAGCCAAACTTACTATCTCCACAGAGCTTACAATTGAAGCCAAGAAAGCTAAATCTAAGACCACCCTACTCTCCAAATATAAACAATTCACTGCTGTATTCTCTAACATCTCAAAAACTCTAAACAAACTTTCCCTATCTAGACTCTATAACCATGAGATCAATCTCAAAGAGACCTTTATTTCTAAGATTGGAAAGATCTACCCCCTATCCTCCCAGAACACCAAGCAATTGAGAATTTATCAAGGAAAACCTCTACACTGGCAAAATCCATCCCTTAAACTCCCTCCAAGCTTCCTTCTTTTTCTTTGTTAAGAAAAAGGACAGCAAACTTTGCCCCTGCCAGAATTACAGGTATCTTAATGAACATATTATCCAAGATGCCTACTCCCTTCCCCTTGTCTTTAACCTCATCAACAAAATTTGGGAAGCCATAGTCTTTACAAAGTTCAACATTCAATGGGGATACAACAATGTCCAAATTAAAGATGGCCATCAATAGAAAATGGCCTTTATTACTTACAAAGGCCTTTTTGAATCAATGATAATGTTCTTTGGGCTGAACAACTCACCTGCTACCTTCCAGTGCTTCATGAATGATTCCTTCTGCAACATGATTGCTAAAAAATGGTTGATCATCTATATGGATGACCTTCTCATCTCCTCCCCAAACTCTGACATCCACAGAACCTGCACTGCCTGCATTTTTCAAAGAATGGCCAACCTCAATCTCCACCTCAAATTGGAGAAATGTACCTTCACCTCCTCAAAGGTTGAATATCTTGGCATAGTGGTTTATCCCAGCAAGCTTGTCATGGACTCTGTCAAACCCAACAGCATTGCCAAATGGCTAATTTTCCAAAAAGTCAAAGATATCCATTTCTTTTTGGATTTCACTAACTTTTACAGGCAATTTATTCCCAACTACTTCTCCATTGCCTGTCCCCTTCTTGATCTCATCAAAAAGACAGCTCCTTGATTCTGGACTCCAGCCTGCCAGAAATCCTTTGATGTTCTTAAGGTACTCTTTTTCTCCCAGCCCATTGTTATGCATCCAAAGAGTGCCTTTCTAAACTGATGAACACTGGTAAGTGGACAGGGATAACAACAATAACAAGTGAGCTTTTAACATTAGAGCCCTGAACTAGGCAAAGGACAGGACTGAATCTTAACCCATATAGGGTACAAGCCACACCTGCATGAAGACTAGGCCTGTAAGACCATAGTAATAGAAGTGGTTAAGACTGGGTTGCCTCAAGTCTTAGCCTACCCCTTATATATTAGTGACAGATATGCACAGATCAAGTACAGGAATGGTAACTACTATCTATGAACCAATAGCAGTAAGTATGAAGAGCTGATAAATAAAGAAGCATGGGCAAAAGGATAGAAGTAAGGCAGTGGCCTCACAGATCAAGGGTTAAAAAAGATAACTGCATTCATAAGAATGTAGGAGAATGGAAGGGAAGCATACTTATAAAGGTGGATATGAATGTGACCAGATAGCCATAAGGCCAAGGAGATTACCATCTAGATATTTCTTCAATTATTTCTAATCTAGATCTCATCTGAGATCTGCCACATCACATGACTAATACTTATACATGGGAAAACTCTGAGATAAGAACCAAACTCAAACCTAGGGTTATCCTTGTTTCAGAAAGGAAGTCTTATGATTATGTAACAAGATCATCAGTATTCTGCTGAGTACATAATATCCATTTTCCAGCTCTTCAATCTCTCTTGCCCCATTACCATTGCCACTGATGCCTTAGCTTATGCATTAAGTGATATCCTTCTGCAGACAGATTTGAACAGGGACTGGCACATCTGTTCCTATCTCTTCCAGACCTTTTCTGCTACTGAGTGGAACTATAATATCTATAATTACAAACTCCTTGCAATCATCTACATCCTTAAAGCCTAGTGACAATATCTCCAGAGTTCATCCCACACTGTGCAGGTCTTTACTAATCACAAGAATCTTATCTACTTCTGTGCCCCTCAAACTCTCAACCATTAACAAGCCTGCTGGCTTTTCAACCTTACTAACTTCAACATTCAGCTCTGTCATGTTATGGATCTAGACCAACAGCAAGAGGAAACCACCTTGAGGAGTGCCCAAAACTGGGGAAACAAAAGAATGGCAGCCTAGAGGAGGCACTAGAAAACAAAATAAACAAGTAAACAAGTGCTCTAGACTGAAAAACCAGTCTATGCCTTTGCCCATTTATATATTGCTACAAAATGTGCATGAACCAGGCCATGAGGAGTACATGAGATAGCTGGTATATAGAGAACAATGCTAAATAAGGAAATAGGGAAAAGGGAAACTAAATAGAAATCAATGGCAAATAGAGAGTAATTAGTAAAAGAAAGCAAGGCAAAGATAAGGTATGACATCAGAGGGCTAGTGTTGTGCATCTTGTACAACCATCACTTTCACATCATGTGATCATGGAAATGATACTCCTTTTCAGGTAACTCTAGCCTGGGGCTTGGCTATTCTTATGAGTACCTTATGGTCAGTGGTCATGTGACTAGAATCTGGGATCTGCCCATGGATCTTCCCCATCAAGATCTAGTTATATCTCCTTGGATCTGATGGATTCTTGGATCTATCTCTATAATCTTATCTGTGGCAGAGATATCCATTCTCATGTGTAACCCTGATCTTCCATTATGAGATTTTCCCTTCTTTTCCATTCCTTCCCTTGATCCATGAGGCCACTGCCTCACTCCTCATATCCACCCCATGCATTGTTCTCTCTTATTTAATAGTACAACCTTACTGCTATTGGTGTCCATAGATAGTAGTGCTCTAGGGTAGGCTTAGTATAGTTGGTCTGTGCACCTCCCTAGGCCATATATAAGGGGCAGGTATGGGTAGTCAAGTCTCTTCAGACTTGATCACCTTGTACTTGGCTTTAAAGTACTTCTTTGGATTCCAACCCTTTTGAGGTTTGACCGATTTCTCTTTGTGTTCCTTCTCTCTTTCTTTATCTAGGTTTAGCCTCTGGAATCCAGAGTCATAACAGCTAGGCCATGACATTAGAGAAAGTCTAGGCTACAATGAGGTAAAAGATAAGATGAGATAAGATCAAAAAAAGCAGTCAAAGACAATAAATAGTAAAGAGAACTTAGCTTAGGGTAAGAATGAAAAATAGCCCCTAGTCAAGTAGTTCCAGTATATAACATATCATATCACCAGATTGTCCCTCACTGGTCCTAATACCCTCTCCCATTAACCAGACCTTTGCTTCACAGATACCTTGGACAATGCCTCAGTCACTGCCCTGCCTGAATACCTCTTCTGTTATGTAATTAATGTGATACTTTCTATATATATATCTGCAAACATGCAGAAACTAATCCCCTCTGCCTGTCCCTTCTTCACAAGTGGGATGACCCTCTATACCCTAAGCTCCATAAACATGTTGCTGACTGGAAATTACATGACAATCTCCTTATCTACCAAGATTACATTTATGTCCCCACTAATAAATTCCTTTACTAGTCCATTCTCTACCACTGCCATGATTACCCCTTAGCTGGCCACTCTGGCTATCTTAAAACTCTTCAACTCATCAAAACCAAGTTCTAGTGGCCCAGGATGACCACTTATGCTCACTATTTTATTGAAGATTGTACCACCTGTCAATAGAACAAAGTCAATATCCACCCCTCTCTTTTTACTCTTTTCTCCATCAAATCTACAGCCACCTGTCCCTTTCAGATGGTCTCCTGTGACCTTATCACTGACCTCCCCATCTCTGATGACTTCATTTCCCTGTTGGTCATGGTTAATCATGAACTTATAAAGGGGGCAATTCTATATCCTACCAAGAAAATTGCCATTACTGAGAAAATCACTACCCTCTTTTTTCACAAGGTATACCTGCTGAAACAGGATCTCCCCATTACTCCTTGATACTCAAGTCTTCCTTGGTGGATGCTCCTAGTCTTGTCCTAATAACTGCTGAGGCTTTTGTACTAGTGGCCTTGAACTAGGCAATGAGAGAGAGGATGAGACCACTACTCTTGTATAAACCAGTAGCCAGCAGTTCTAAGAGTTCAGACTATATAACCAGCTAAGAGGTCAAGAGAGCAAGACTGAGGAAACCTCAGCTTGCACCTCCTGCCTTATATATTGTCAGAGGTCTGCGCACAGACCATGTACAGAAGGTCTACCCTAAAGATGCTATCTGTGAACACCAATAGCTAAAGTAGCTCTGACCTCTAAATAGATATATGAATGAGAGCATGGGGCGGCAATGAAGAGTAAGGCAGTGGCCTCATGGATCAAGGGTGAGGAATGGAAGAGAAGCCACACCATGAGGATGTGGGAGAATGGAAACGCACAGGATTAGATCAATGAAGATAGCAAGGCTGCCTGATGGCCAAGGAGATCCAATCTGGATCTCTGCCACAGATCAGATCCTAATCTAGATCATAAGATCAGATGTCATCGGAAGATCTGGATCTCATCTGAGATCTGCCACATCATGTAACCAATACCTTGTGCAAGGGAATACTCTGAATAAGGGACTTAGCCTTAGCCTAGGGTTTGCCTTATTAGGCAACTCGTTCGCACGATCACGTGCTACTGATCACATGACCAGCGCATCTCGTGCTCTACAGTTCCCACGGTCATGTGAGACCATTGTGTTAGGCTGGAGCCATAACACCTGCAATTTGATCTATATGATAAGATTATCTCAGATAGAGGCCTCTAGTTTGCCTCTGCCTTCACTAAGAAGCTTGATAAACTCCTTAACTATGACCTTTTTCTCTTTACCACATACCATCTCCAATCTAATGGGGAAACTGAATAAGTAAACCAGAATTTTTCCACAATCACCATTCTTACTCAGTCTGTTCCAATTTCCCTTTTCTTTTCTTTTTCCTCACCATGTTTCACATTTACACATCTCAGACACTTTCTTGTTCATGTTCTGGAACCTTCCCCTTCTTTCATTTCAAAACATTCTCTGACTCAGCCAATATGACTCATGATCTGCTTTCCTTGCATGAGTTACACCAAATTACACACAGACTGCTTCTCCCATGTTCTATCTGTTTCCACATGGATCTATTACTTAGCATTTGTTACCCTTATAACTCATTCAACTGAGTCTGAATCTTATTTCTCTGTACTATAAAGTAGTGTACTTCACCTCCCTTCTTCTTATGCTACTTCTACCTTCTACTTCCTATATTAATCACCCAATACCTTGGTTACCTTGAGGCTACTTCCTTTTGGTAATATATCCCTTCTTAGTCCATGTATTGGTGTACAAGAGGGAACCCTTGAACTCTATCAATGCCAGCCATTGATCATACTCCACAGGCCAGTGTCCCTGTTATAGCTTAACACCTTGTCTGAGCATCCCCTTGCTGGTGTTGACCTTGTGTCATACCACTCCTTGTTCACAAGCTGACCCTTCATTGAGCTCATCCCACTTGTAGTTCCCTCTTTCAAAGGTCTACACCTGACCCTACCTGGGCCTAGTGTAACACAGTCACCAACCAATCCCCATTCTATCTTATAATGGAATATAAACCCCTTACCCTTTCCATAGTAATCTCTGAGACTCTCATGCCTGCAGTTGCTAATAGAATAAAGAATCTGATAGCAGCTAGAGACAAGGCTCTTGCAGCTTACAACCTCATCCACCAAGCTATGATATCTTGTATCTGTTTAAAATTTCTTTCTTTCTTCAAAGGATCTAAAATCTGGCTAGAGGCCAGAAATCTCAAGTGCTCTATAGTCAATCCCAAGTTTGTGTTCAAATGCAAAGGACCCTTTGTTATCATGGAGGCACTATCTTTCATCATATATCACCTTCACCTCCCCACCTTCTGGAAGATTTATTCAGTCTTCCACACATTGTTGCTATTGCCCTATCATGAAAATGACACATATGGGAAAAACTTCCCTGCTCTACTCCCAGATCTTGTAGAAGGTCAAGAAGAATACAAGGTTGAGTGGATATTAAAATATCACAGCTCATCTTCCTCCCATTCCTTTCTAATCCACTAAAAGGATTACTTAGCCAAAAAAGACTTGTGGGAACTTGAGTCCAATCTCTGCAATGCCTCTAACCTTGTCAAGGCATATAAATATTGCCACTCTTTCTTTCTCCCATCCTCAACCCCCTCACATCCTCAAAAACCTCCACAGAAACCTTATCCTCCAAGGAAACCTAGTTAATAACTAATGTCTTACAATTTTATCTACTGCTCTTGCTCAATCTCCAACTTTACCACCAACTTTACTCCAGCTACTGCCCCAACTGCTAACTTCTTCAATAATACCACCCATCAACCATTTCCCATCCATGCCTATATTAACTTAAACCATATCATAGACATCTTCACTAATCCCTCCCCTATCTCTTTCCCCCAAGCTTTTCTTATAAATTTTCTTCACTCCAGCAACCTTGTAACCTCCTCTCCACTATGTCCCTCTGACTTCAAGCCCATAACCATTTCCAATATCCAGTCCAGCCCTATCCTCATTCTTTCTTTTACTCTATGCCCTACTTACCTTTCTCTTGCCATCTATCCTTCTATCATGCACTCAGCAAACACTGACAGTTTTCTCATGTAACTGTGGGACCTGCCTGCCATAACAAGATAAACTCTAGGTTTAGGTTTGATTCTTATTCAGAGTATTCTCCACTCATGGGTTAGTCACCTGACTGTGGCTGGATCTCAGATAAGATCTTAGATCAATACCAATGACATCTGATCTAATGAATCTAGATTAGGATCACATCTGTGGCAGAGATCTAGATAGATCTTTTCAGCCTTATGATTGCCATGCTGCATTCATACCTGATTACCCTGAGCTTTCCTTCCATTCTCCCACATCCTTATGGTATGGTTTCTCTTCTATCATACCTGATTCACAAGGCCACTGCCTCATCCATTACTCATTGCCCTATGCTCTATTTTTTATTTAGTAGATATGAGCAGTTACTGCTATTGATGACCATAGGTAGTAGATTACTCATCCTATGTAGAGGCTATGCCTCCTGGCAATATATATACAGGGTAGGCAAGACCTGGAGTCTCTCTAGTCTTAATCACTTGTATCTTACTCCCCTTTACTTAAGTACTTCAGTGTTAACTTGAGTTTCTCCTTTTCTTTTCTTTCTTACAGTCTGAGCACTAGTTGCTAGTGTTAACTTGGGCTTTCCCTTATCAAGATTCACAAGCCTAGTTTGGGGCCACTAGAATAAAAGCTCTCTTGTTATTCAGTCTGTTGCAAACCATGCAACGACCACTTTCACTTTCACGTGATCGTGGGAATCCCATCCCATAACAGGCTAAACCCTAGCTTAGGACTTGCATATATTCTACGAGTACTCATAAGGTTAGTGACATGAGGCACATCTAGGATCTTCCCTAGATCTTCCCCGGATCTTCCCTGACCCTGGATCTGATCTCATCTGTGGATCTGACGGATCTCAGATTGGATCTCATCTGTG
>JBBPJW010001053.1:0-16373 GCA_038088935.1 Pulveroboletus aff. viridisquamosus
CGTGACGTAGTGGCGCGAGGGGTGTTACAGGCCGCCAAGCCCGTCGAGGCGCTCCGTGATAAATGTCTTCAGAGATATCCAGTGCGATGATCGTTCTGTGACCGTGCGAGGCAGCCAACATTCAACTCTGCTGATGACCTGCCATCGCCGTCGCCGTCTTGTGGCGTGGATACGAATCAGACAGAGTGGGCACTTGATGACTGCCGTTTCAGCTTTCCCCCGTATGGACATACCGACCTGATGAGGCTTCTCGTGCCTCAACACCGCCCACGCTGGCCCTCCGACTGGTTCGTTGTCATCCCCCCCACTCGTACGAGTTCGGCTGTGTGTCTCCCTCGCTCAGACCGTGGTAGCTCGCATTGTCGGCGATTGGAGCATAAAGTGGAGACGAGTCGGTATGGCAAACGCGTAGCTTGGTCGGATTAAGCTGCCGTACATGGCGTACCGAGTTGAGGGTCATTATGAACAAGAGATATGATAATTAATCAGAACGCAAATGGAAACGGGGTGCAGGCGGTGTGGACTGTGGTGGGAACGGAGGAAGAGCGCATACGCGCACGCGCCGCGAGGAAGCGAGCACCGCCACAGCGCAACCCTATGACACAACTGTGCAGTACCACGGAGATTACCGGGTGGCTTGGAAGGGACACCAGACGAATCCCCAACACGACGAGTAACACCCCCGCCCTCGCCCCACCGACGTCAAGATGCCCAAAAGTATGTCCTCGCTCTCTCCAGATCGCGACCAGGATGGTGTCTGATCAGCACATCTCAGTCTACAAGCCAGGAAAAGTGATCCTTTTCATCCCGACAAACGGTTCCGGTGAACTGACGGACCGCTGTTGTTCGTGCTAGGTTGCCATCGTCTTGCAGGGCCGTCAGGCAGGCAAGAAAGTCGTCGTCATCAAGCAACTCGACGACGGAACCAAGGAACGTCCTTACCCGCATGCGATCGTGGCTGGCATCGAGCGCTACCCCCGAAAAGTCACCCGCCGCATGGGCACCAAGAAGGTGCAACGGAGAAGTAGAGTCAAGCCTTTCATCAAGGTCAGTCGACTCTTGGTCCTCGTCCCCCATGTCGTGACAAGAGATCCCTAAAGACCGTCAACTACTCCCATCTCTTCCCTACCCGCTACGCTCTGGAACTGGAGAATCTCAAGGGGGCAGTCGCGACGGACACCTTCAAGGAGCCTACACAACGGGAGACCGCTCGCAAGAACATCAAAAAACTGTTCGAGGAACGGTACCAGGGCGGCAAGAACAAATGGTTCTTCCAGCCACTCCGTGTAAGTAACTCTGCCACATCCACCGTCTAGACGTCTGATAATCTTATCCCCTTCTCAGTTCTGATTCCATCGCAGTTTTGGGAGACGTCGCAAAACTACGCGTATCCTACATGCCCATACATGACCTTAACCTGCGCATGCAGCTTTGCACATTGCACACTCTTAGTGCGAGAGACTACGCTACCGCCACGAACCAAATCAACTTGGCTGATTATGTTTTCAACTGTGGTGGTGCTCAATGTGTCTCCGACACGAAAAGTAAAAGATTGAATTCATCTAGTACGAAAGCCGACAACTGACGGTAACCGGTATATGTATATCTCGAACGAGCGACATCCTCACAGAGCACTTGCGCCTGTTTAGAATCAAGCCGTGTTACTCCAAGCCCACCACCATCAAAAGTGTGTAACGCACCAGTGATAATGTCGACCAACTCGTTGGTGATGGTGGCTTGACGACCACGGTTGTACTGCATCGTAAGAGAATCAATCATGTCCTTTGCATTCTTCGATGCATTGTCCATGGCATTACGCCTGTTCGTGCAAATGAATCGTCGAGTCGAATCACGCCAAGATGGGAGCGTACGTACCGTGCGCTCTGCTCACACGCGTGTGCTTCTACAAGGGCAGCATAGACGGCGTTGGCTAGTGAGAATTCTGCAAGGTCCCTCGTGACATCGTCCTCCATCTCATATGCGCGGAAACCAGCTGCCAAAGCGTACATGAGTACGACATATACCATACAACAGGAGGACAGACAAAGCGCTTACGGGACTCCTTGAACGTGTTCTCGTTGGCAACTTCGACGATACTAGCCTCATACGAGATAGCCGAGACGAACTTGTTGTACACAATGGCGATGGAATCGTACTCAACACCACTCTTGACGATCAGATCAGCAACACCAGCAGCATCCGCAAAGGTAGGAATATCGCGTCCAATTTGGTTGAAAGTGAGAGCGAGGTTCTTGCCGAGTGTACGAGCGAGCTGGCCCTTGGATTTGTCACCAATAACCATGACAGGAGAGTCCCCATCAACAGGTTTCTCGGTGTCCGCGAGTGCACGGCGAGTAGCTTTTGAAACGGAGGAATGAATGCCACCACAGAGACCCTTGTCAGACGAAACAACAATAAAGAGTTTGCGCTTGGCAGGCGTCTCCAAAGGAGTGTGATCAAAGATCTCTGGGTGGCCAAGGTCGAATTAGCAATGAGCCCAGTACGGGTGGGCAAACAGGTCGCACCGGAGTTGGCGACACCGTACTCTTTGCCTGCATTCATGGCGCGCTGCGCCTTCGCGAGTTTGGTCGAGGCAATCATCTTCATCGACTACACCAGAACAGCGACTCAACACCGTCCCGCTCTCAGGCGCGAGAAGGCAACCTACTTTAGTGATTTTCTCAATGTTTCTGACCGACTTGAGCCGCAACTCGATCTCGCGGAGGGTAGCCATGTTACGAGCATTTTGGGCGGCAGCACCATGGCGGTGAGCCTGCTGCGCGGCAAGACGGGAGACGGACTGCCTGGCAAACATGTCCAAGGCTTTAGAAAGAATGGACGGAATGGTCACACTCGGAGAACATCGGCCACCAGCAAGCGGAGTTCTAACACTCTGCGGGATTTCGTGCGCCGACTCAAATGCCCGGCATCGACCCCGCACTGATGGCAAGCGACTCGGTATCAGGACTTCGTCCTCATCGACGACGACGGCCGTCACGACATCAACATGACATCGGAAGAACCGCTATTTGACCCCTCTCTGAAAAAGCGCAAGAAAAAGACCGTCGCGTTCACTGAAGACCCACTCGGACCAGAGGCAGACCCTACGACACCAGCACCAGCCACGATCGAGAGCACGACCACCAACGGTGATGCAGTTGACCTCGGTCCCGCCACAGTGCACGAGCAGATGAAGCGAAATCAGACCGCAGAGGGCGGCGATGCAGATGGGGACGATCAGAAGCAGGACGATGAGTTCAAGTCTATGTTCCCGGATGGGCTCAAGAAGAAAAAGAAGAAGAAGGAAATCCCTACAGATCTCGTATGTCACGCGCATTTTGACATTTGTACGTGTCCGATATTAAATCCTCCTGAAAATTAGGGCGAAGAGGGCTCTGGCACATCCACACCACCGGGCGGTCCCTCCGCCGCGATCGCCTCCGAAGATCTTGACTTCTCCGACATGAAGAAGAAGAAAAAATCATCCAAGAAAAAGGCGATGGAAGAGTTTGAGAAGGAGCTTGAGGAATCAAAGTCGAAAGAGACTGCAGACGGTGCAGATGATGTTGACATCGACGATGGAGAACACCTCAACGAGTTTGACGAAGCGGAACTTGGTGACGATCCGTTTGCCAGACCAGAAGCACCCACTAGCCTCGACTCTGGCAGTGAGCCTTGGCTTACAAGTGATCGTGATTATACATATCAAGAGGCAAGCTATCCTTGCTTCCACTCGGGTCTGACCATCCTCATGGACCATCATGTAGCTCCTCACACGATTCTATGCCTCCCTCCATGCTTCTAACCCTTCCCTCCTTACTTCCGCGGGAAAGCGGTACACTATTGCCCCTCCCCAGATCCTCCGAGAAGGTGTTCGCCGTTCCATCTTCGCGAACGTTGCGGATATCTGCAAGCGTATGCACAGATCCCCAGAACATGTCATCCAATTCCTCTTCGCTGAAATGGGTACGACGGGGAGTGTCGACGGATCGGGGAGATTGGTGATCAAGGGTCGCTTCCAGCCAAAACAAGTGGAAAACGTGTTGAGGAGATATATCGGTCAGTCTGGCACTTGGTAAATGCGCTTGAAGAGTGGTCTGTGAACTAACGCATGACTTTTATTTGCAGTTGAATATGTCACCTGTAAAACGTGCAAATCGCCAGACACCCTCCTGACAAAGGAAAATCGTATATTCTTCATGTCCTGCGAGTCATGTGGCTCACGACGATCCGTCAACGCCATCAAGAGCGGTTATCAGGCTCAAGTCGGCAAGAGGAGTAAGAACAAGGTTGGATAGGGTTCGGATACACGGGGCTCGTCTATCATGAGAGGTGTGTAGACAGGGAGCAGCCAGCTAGCCTGAAACATGCCCATTCTGGTACGGATTAATAACAGAATCAACGACATCGCATCGCATCAATCTCAGAGTACATGTACGATTCAACATGGCCAGGCTCATAGGTGCGTGCATCAAGATGGGTGGTCCCTTAAGAGTAAAATTTGCTGAACAACACGAGACCAAATCGAAAGAAAGGGAACTAAAATGTGTGTAATGTATGACACGGCTGGCGTGTAAAACATATCCACTCACGATTCACGCCCCGATATCACCCACCCGCGTCAACGCAACCCTCCGTTTTTTCTTTGGAGGTTGGTCCTTCGATTGTTCGACCGTACCAGAGTTGCTCCCACCGGGAGATGCGGAATCCTCAACGGCAGACTTGGGAGTCAGTGCCCGCTGTGGGGATATCTCGCTTCCTTGTACTTGCGCCCGCTTTGCTGGAATGGCTGGCGGTGCAATGATGGGTAGTCCCACGGTTGTACTAGCCGGCGTCACCGGCGTAGTATGGGTAGGAGTCGATGATGCTGCATACGTGAGGGGCACGAAGTTGTGCTGAGCAATTGATTGCAGCTGAAGTGTCGACTGCTGAGTGTGGTGCGCAGGAAGTATCTCATCAAAGATGATGAGTGTACAATAGCCATCTCGCGAAGAAAGCATCAGTGTCTGTCCATCTGGCGACCTGTATGGTCATAGTTACGAGTGAACCAGTGCTCAGATAGCTCAACGGACGAAAAGCCACGAACCATGACATGTCTGTAAATTCATCGTAATGTAATTTCGTCAATAGACAGACCGGACCCGCTTGTTGCGTGTCATATATGGTGACAGTATCCATTGTCAACACGGCATATAGCATTCGGTAGGGAAGCGCGAATACTGAGCCAGTGGGGGGTGAGGGGACAACTGGTGTAGACATCTGTGAAGGTGCAGATATATTGGAATTAGACTGCTTTGGCGGATGCGGTGAGGATGAGCACGCCATTAGGGTCTCGGTTGGGAGCTGAGAAGTAGGAGCCTTCTCTGCTCGTGGTGACAAGGAAGAGGCGGGCTGTTCGTGCACCACGCCACTGGTTCCGCTGTTGAGATCAACAGTCAGCTTCCCCTCCTTGTTTTTGTCCAGAACAGCGGTTTTCGTCTCTTCAGCCCCGGCACCGACTACACCATGTCGCAGTTCGTAGAGGATAGGGGAGAAGCGTACTGCTACAGAGGCCTTTTGATGTCCAGGAAGCTGTGCGATGGGTGGACGAGCAAAGTTGGCGCGGGAATAAATGAAAACAGACGACGCAGAATTTGGGTTAGTCAATTCGCTCTGCGTCGAATTTGAGCCACTCTTGTTAGATGATCGGCCCTTGCGGCCCCTGGAAGGTGTCTCATCCCCTTTGGTTGCAGCGCTGAAGGAAAGGTCTTCAAAGTGTCCAGCGGGCGTGAGCAACAAACCCCCGTCGGGACTGAATGTCAACCTCCTGAAAAAATTCGTGAAACTCTCGTCTCCATATAACTTTATGGTCGACCATGCTGGGGAAGGCAAGGCACGTATAGCAGGAAGGGGAGGCATCGGCGAAGGAGAACGACCATATCTGGAGAAATGAGAGTGAGCAGGTGACGAGGGGGCGTTAGAACCACTGAATGAAGAGCGTCGGGAAGATGGGCGTTCAAAAGTGGGTGGGGGGAACATAGTTGAGGGTGTGCTTGCAACAGAGGTGGCGGGAGTCGGCGGATATGCGATCGAGCTGGTGTTACTGCCCGACTGGAGAACGTCTTTTTCCTCCTTCTGATCCACAACAACGCTCTCAGCATCACTGGTGGATTCGCGCTTAAATCCTCCCCTGATACGGCTTTGCATGTTTGGCGTGCGAGAGTGGCTGAAAGCCATACGGATATTTTTTCCGATCGCGTGAGCCTCAAAAGATCCTTGCTTGGCCAAGATTTGGTAAATATGCATGGAGCGGTCGCTGCTTTGCGTGGCAATGTACTCATTTAGGGGGTCCCAAGCAACACCTTGCACATAATGACTGTGTTCGGCTATCTCGTGGACGCATTTACCTAGGCGCATGCGCGACGAACTAAGTTTGTGAAAGACAAACAGTGTGGAGAGGAACCATACCATCTGTCGCTGTGAAAACGCGCGCACAGTTGTCGGTACTACCAGCAAGAATATATTCTCCCGATGGGCTCCATGCAAGGTCATATACTTGCATGGTTGTGCAACTAGACCCAGTGGAACGTTGTTAGATGCTCTGCAACTACAGGTGACGAACTAGTGGAGATGAATTGAGAACTGACCGGAATGTTGTACGTGGTTTCCAATATTCTTTTTCATATTGCAGATCCTCGGTGCTGAGATCATTCCCGTACGTCACAGGCGGTGGCGTGCTCGATGGAGCCCAGACAATGATCATTCCATCTGTAAGGATTGTAAGCTAAGGGGACCGTCGCCTTGGTATCAAGCGTACCATCCCCCGCCGAGGCAATAAACTCCCCTGAGCGCACCAAAAGAATACATGAGCAAAGCGATCGGCAAGGTGCCAAGGACACGTACCGTTCGGAGAAAACCGCACAACGTTGACCGGCGCAGAATGCTTGCTGAGAGTCGCGAGGTACTCGACGCGTGGTGGTCGTGGCAGAACAACAGTTTCGCCCGATTCTGCGATGGATAGAGGCAGCATGTTTGGGTGTACCATCCATATCTATACACATATCCAGACGGGGAAGAGCTGAGGCTACGGCCGCGTTCTAGCTGAGAAGTCAACATACCCGAACATGATTGTCCTCTCCACCTGTCGCAAGCTTGTAGGACTGAGATGCAAAGTTCTTGTCCTGAGACGGACGCGCTTTTTTGAAGGGAATGGGCTGAAAGTCGCAAGTTGAGATGGGTTTAGAGTCGTGCCAACGAATCTCGAGTGTGCGGTAGCGCATCGTATCGGGTCGGGTCGTACCTCTCGGTCGCTACTGTAGATGTAGATGGTGTCCTAGCCGCCGCTGCTATGAATGTCGCGTTGGGGGACGTGTAGGTCAGTTATAAATGGGTGCGCATGCAGGAAAGGCTTGGTGATTCCCTTGGCTGTGGAGATTAGAACTACCTTTCATTCCGACGTGGTCTCACACGCCTTCCTTTGTCCATCTCGGCAACTGCAGGCGATACAACCACCAGCCGGATGCTGTACATATACACCAAAATGTATCTGCCAGTTATCGCAAAGCACTTGCATGCAGCGTCGAGGCCAGACTATTCAATAATGGAGGTGAAGCAGACCCCCTCATGTCCACACTGGTATGTCCATCCTCCCTTTCTCCGTTGGTTCCCGTGATCACGCCAAGATCCTTGAGATCCTGCTGTAGAATTTTTGTCAGGTGTTGCAGGCCCGCCTGTTGGTCGGACAGTATCTAAAATAGGTGATCAATAACTCATCACAGGGCTGCTGCCGGCCGACAAACCTGCGTGATCTGCTTCAAACCCTCCTCATCTACCACCGTCCATCCCACCACCCCCTCACCCCCGGCTCTCTTTCCACGTTCCCTGGCGGCATTAATAGCCCCCACCAATGCCCACAGCTCGTTCAGCTTGCTCCTCATCTTGCTCATTCCTCCAGGTCTCCGTAAATCCTCCTCCATCTCCTCAAGTGCGACTCGCAGCGCCTCTTCCTCGGGACGGATGGAGGAGGAACGCACAGCTGGAATGAGGAGGTGCAAGTGTTGGAACAACCTGAGAAGTCGTTGAGACAATTGAGTGTGTTGAGATAGAGCGCGGTGAAGCCGGGACAGCGTGGTATCCGTGTGAGCCACTGTCAATGCCTGTAAACGCCTCTTGAGTTCCTGGGCAACGGAATCAGGATCATGAACGGTTCAGTACAATGATGTCACCTTCAGCTTTTCCTGCTGCGCGGTTGCCTGAGCAGACTGCGCCTCAACCCGAGCATTTAGCGCATCAAAACCAACGGCTAGCACAGGCACCATACTGAAACGCAACTTCAGCGTCTACTTTCTGCTGAATAGGGGTTTCCCATACCAACTAGGATCTGGATTTTCCCTCACAGCCCTCTGCCAGAGAGCCTCATTGGTCGCGTTAACGGGCCTACCGTATTGGCTTACGAGAGCTGGGTCGACTAGATTGTAGAAATAGTGCTTGGAATAGTCGACGTTAGCTCACGTACCCCCACGCCCCGCGTACCACAAGCAATACTCACCTGGAAGTGACATAGGGTGGAATTTGGATTCCAGGCTTCAGCGATGGCATCGATCCTCTGGATCAGTGTTACAAACTGATTCTGAGGATCTTGTAGCTGAGAAGTGGTACCAAGTGTCGGTTGCGATGATCTCGATGTGGAGGTTCCCAGAATCGACCCTGTGCCCAGCCCGGCCCCCAGGGTCGGGGCAGTAAAGGTACTACCGAACAGAGTTCCTATGGTCGACGGCTGGGTGGCGGACCCAAAGGGCGAACTGACCAGTTTTTGTAATTGCTGCTGGGTGGGCTGTCCGAGCAATGAGGTAGGAGGTTGTGTGGTGCTACCAGACGCCTGTGTGACTGGTTGTCCGAAGAGCGTTGGCGGAGAGATGATACTCGTTCCCGTAGCCGTGGACGTACCAATAGCTGGGGCCCCAAAGATACTGGAGGGGGTTCTGTTCCCGAACAGTGGGTTCGAGGAATTTCCGGAAAGCCCAAATCCTTGTGCAGGTGCGGTCGTCGTGGTCCCGCCGAAGAGACCAGAGGTAGGCTGTGTTGTCACATTCGTGGTTCCAAGGAGACCACCCGCGGAAGGCTGTTGCTGCACATTAGTGCCAGTTCCAAACAGATTTGCACCGGACTGCTGGGGTTGTGTAGTCGCAGTACCAAACAACGAGCTGCCTGCTGCTTGTTGTTGTGGTTGTTGGACACTCGTGTTAACGAATGAACCTCCCGCAGCAGGTTGACTGGTTGTGCCACCAAACATACTTCCTCCGCCTGCAAGTTGCGTTGTGCCACCGAAAATACGCCCTCCTGTTGTAGCTTGGGTCGTACTGCCAAAGATACCGCCAGTCGCAGTGGACTGTGTGGTGTTACCGAAGATGCTCGCACCCGTCATTGCCGCAGGTTGTGTCGTGCCTCCGAACAAACTGCCCCCCGTCGATTGCTGGGTAGAGCTCGTACTTCCGAACAGACTACCCCCTGTCGACGGTTTTTGTTGCTGGGATGGGTTCGTGCTCCCGAAAAGACCATTCCCTGTCGCTGGCGGTTGCTGCGAAGATAGATTTCCGAAGAGCGTGCTGCTCATGGCTGGGTTGTTGACAAGAGCTGCCAACGTCAACCAGAGGCGCCTGCGGCATAATCACGTGAGTGAGGCAATAAGAGGGCAGTATGGGTTTTCAAGAAGTCAACCGTTGGTGATACAATACTAGTTATATTTTCTATGATACAAGTCATTCTTAAAGATGTAATCGGTGATGCTTTTGCCAACATGCGCCTGACACAGCGGGCAGCTCAGGTGTATTCGCAACGAGCGCTGGGCAGTCTGCGATCTAGGTCTAGTTCCGCGACTACGAACCTCAGTAAGCCAAGAACCCGTTGGCAGCACTGCCCGCCGCTGTATTGAGATCAATAACCACATCAAAGTTTTTGCATCACTCGGACTTAGACCTGACCCTAGAATCTAAACTGATGCAACCCACAGGACCTTTATTTCAATACACATAATACCCTCGCACTATCTGGAACTTGTAGGACAGTACCGTGTGTCCACACGATCTTATGTGCACACAGCAGATCCCCTTGTCTTCAACAATTTATCCTCAGCCGCACTTGCACTCAGTGTTTATCTGAGCCTTTCATGCTCTTGTCTGGGTACAGCTATAGTAATAACGAGTTAAAACTCGAGTTAGCTCAGTTCAACATCTTACTGGTTGGCTGGTACTAACCTTTCCAGGGTTGAATAGGCCCAGAGGATCGATTGTCTTCTTGATAGATCGCATCAGCTCAATGGTACCTTCTCCAAGCTCAGAGTAAAGGTATTTGCGTTTGCCGATGCCAACCCCATGTTCCCCTGTGCCTATATTGCAAGGGAATAAATCGTGAGGGATCAAACACTAGGGACAAATGGCGCTGCGCAGAACAAGACTTACATGTACCCTCCATTCTGATCGCTCGTTCAACCATTCTATGTACGACCTCCCGTGCTGCTGCCATTTCTTTGTCATCCCGAAAGAGAAGCAATGCGTGGAAGTTTCCTATCCCCCAAACGGGCTTGTCAAGAGGGGAAAGGCAGGAGAAAATTATGATGACTAACCATCACCGACATGCCCTACAATCGTAGACACGATCCCAAGTTCCTGAACGTCTTGCTTTGTCTCGTAGACGAGATCAGGGAGCCTCGAGACCGGGACGCTGTTGGTTGACGAGTAATACACCAGATCAACAACTTCACCCCGCATCCGCAAGGAAAGACTGACCACACATCCGTACTCCATCCCCTGGACCCTTCCAAGTACGCCAGACCAGAAAAGAGTGCATTTTTTCTAGCAGTCCATAGACTGCTCGCTTCTTTTTCGGTCCGTGCCAATTCAAAGCCAGTGGCGCCATGCTTCTTAATGACTTCCTGGACAATTCGAGCTGATTCTTGTAGGGACGCTTGAGTGGGCCCTTGAAATTTGAAGAAGAGGGAGTCGACTTCAGGATAGGAGCGTTCAGAAGCACTAAATCGGTTTGCCGAACGCATGAATTCGGAATCACAAAGTTCAACACATTCTGAAACGAGTTCATGCGACAAGTATTTCAACAAATCATATACGGTTATGCAGGTTGAGAATAACAGAGCAAAAACAGGAAAGATACTCACGAATGCCAACTCCGCGATTCATTACATCAATCACTGCTTCTGTCGCCTTCTTTACATCAGGAAATTGTGCAATAGCGACTGTTGTGGGTAACAAGGGAGCCAGGCGGATTGTGACTATATCATAAATCAGTCATGAACGTCTTGCGCGTATGACGAGCATCGAAGTGCTAAATACAGGGAAGTAGGAGTCATATAACTTACCTTCAGTAATGATCCCTAGGGTGCCCTCTGCACCAATGAATAACTTCGTTACATCAAAACCTGCAGAAGACTTTCTGGCACGCTGTCGTGTTTTAATGACTTCCCCAGACGGAAGGACTACTGTCTATGGGGGTGGTTCCAAAAATCAGCAAAAGAAAACAAATTTCAGACATACGCAGCCACCAATAGTAAAGGAGCTCGAAATGAATGGACGTACAGCATTAAGAAACCACTCCCCCTTAGCTGTTCCATACCGCACGGCATTCGCTTGAAGAAAGATTATCAACCTCTTGTCCGCTCGTGCGAGGAGAAAGCATACTTCCGGAACATCCTGTGCTCATCATCCCGCCGATGGTGGCTCCTGGACCAGGGTCCAGCTGGGAACGTATGATATATATTGGAAAGGAAAGGTCGCAAAGACACTGTACTTACGGGGAAAAATAAGGGAATACCTGTGGGCGAGGCATAGATAAGATTGCTTCGCTTCCTGCACCGGCCTGATAAGAAAGAGTAAACGTACCTTTCTTTGCTAATGTCTCGTTGATCTCCATCCATCCGACCCCAGGTTGACAGACAACGTCCGAATCTTGTTCTATTTTGAAACATTCGGCGGGTTTTCAGGAAATGAAACATAGTGAGACGAATTGTCCAGGATTGAAGTGACGTGAACAGATAGATCGCGGCAGTTAGACGTCAACTGATTCGGGTGACTCGAACAAAATATACAAACCATGGATCTCGAGAATCTTGTTCATATTGGACATGTCGAGACAAATCCCACCTGTTGTATGCTATCCAGAAGTGAGTACGCATGAAACTACAGCCCGAAGTATGCTGACGGGTGAACGCAGCATCGAAATAACAGCACAATATGGACAGCACGTTCATTGTGACCAGTGGCGTGGGGAGAGGACTTGGACGCAATCGAGCACCCGGCCTAGTCTACAACACAAAGCGACTGAGATCTCACCCCTCGGAATTGCCCCTCGACACTCGTTCCACCCGAGAACGGTATTACTGGCATTCGATATTTGGTTGCTATTTTGACGATTTTGATGATGTCTTCTGTGCTGTTTGGATACACCACTACTGAGTGGAGAGCAGCTATAGACAGTCGTTAATATGTAGTTCCAAAGGAAAACGATAGGAGTGCGAACGGCACGCACCAGGATGATAGTCGTTGTCCGAAAATCCGTGTATCCGGAGATCCTCCGGGTCGGTGCTGACGACCACAGGTCCGGGGTCCTTGTCGCTAAAAGTGATTCTCAGTTCTTGTATGGCTTTCTGGAAGTCTTCCGGTGATCCATATGTCGGTTGGTCATCCACAGTTGGCGCATGGTTGCGTCCGAGACCAATAGAAGCCAGCGGCGATGGCAAGTCAACCGACGAACCGACGGTGTAGCCTAGCAGAGCACATGTTACAGCACACAGCAGCACTGGAAATGTTGTAGTACGAGAGGGTGCGGTGGGACCGCTTGTACTGGCATGACGCAGACGCGGGGTTAAGGAAGGACGAACGAAACGAGGTACGAGACATTGGGTTGTTGGCACACCGCCTCGAAACCAAGCGATACGGAGTGATGTTGACCGGAACATCGAGCAGACCTTGGTCATGGATGAGTCGTGAAACACTCACGCCTGTATCAACAGTCTTACCGAATCATGCTGACATCTTGGGCACGGCCGGGTAAGCACCGATAACCTCTACTGAGGCCGGGTTGATTCTGATGGTAGTTTGTTGATCAATCGATTCCTCAGTGGCTTTGCATACCGCGAGCTCGCTATCAAGCTCTCAATTGAGGGTGGAACGTGGACGCTATGTCTGGGATTACCATCACCGACTGTATGTATGGAGGCAACCGTCACGTGTCGACGATGTGGTGACTCTGGTCACACCCGATAGATCACGCGTGACAGCCGCCCAAGGACGACCGTAACCGCTTCAGATGCAGATGCGACGACTAGCGACAACTGGCTAGGATATGCTACACGACGATTTAGAACGGCTATAGAGCCTGCAGAAAACGAGCGTCAGTCCCCTCCGAGGGCCCACCTCCAAAGCATACCTTGGGTGCCAAACTAACAATCTTTCCCCAGCCCTTCAACCGCAAGTCTGCGCTGACAACTCCACCGATTCTCGTGCCCAGCATCTCCCTCTTGTTATTTAGCAACACCGCTGCGTTGTCGTCGAATCTGATGAACCTCCCATCGGGTCTTCTTACCGCCTTTTTGGTGCGTACGATCAAGGCGCGACGGACATCTCCTCGGCGCACTTTAACCGCGGTCGCAGAAGCAGCCTGTGCAGCGGTCAGTGGGCGGGCGCGTTTGACGACACAGACTATTTCGTCGCCGACGGACCCCCAGCCGTTGTTGACTTTTTGTTTAAGGACGTTGACGCACTCGACGAGGAGAGCGCCAGAGTTGTCGATCACCTATTCCAACGGAGTATTAGCCCTGCTTAGAGACAACGAGGTATAAAGCGTACATTTAGCGTGCCCTTGAGACCAATCATAACGACGTCGAGGAAAGACCGTACAGAGTCAGGTTGGACAAATAAATCTCGTAGTTCCCACGATCGGGCCCCCGCAGCGCTAGTGAGCCCTGCTCCGCACGAGCACCGGTTTCCTGTCTCCACAGCTTTCCACGACCATTCCACTACTATCTAAGGAGCACCGTCGTCGAGAAACAATGCCAGCTTCGCGCCGTGGTAGTGGCAGCGTTCTTCTGCCTTCGGGTCAGACGATCGCCCTCCATACTCGTACACAAGATGAGGAAGATCTTCCACATGCCACCAAGAGGTACGCCCTCGTTATACACACTCGCCCGGGCTAATTCTATTGGGCTGCTTACAATGACATCACATGCTGACACCTTCCGTTGTCGCGGTGTGATCTTAGGACGATGGCGGACCATCTCAGGAAATACGAGATTTTGTCAGTCCTGCCTTCTGTCGTTTGCGACCACTCCCGACTAAACCACATTCCACCCGACGCCTTCGAAAAACATTTCCGCTTTTGGACGCACCGCATAGATTCACTCTGACACCTCAAAGAATGCGCATGATCGTCGAAGCATTCACCGAATCCCTTGAGCTGGGATTGGCAAAGTACAATCAGATCGTGGTACGCGCTCGTTCCATCATATGTTGTACCAACTCCTTCTTTCTGTTTCCGTTCCGTTGCCTCGTTTTCCGGTAGTCCCTGCATGGAGATGGAAACACTCTGGATATGGAAGTCGGCTATCATAAACCTCTCTACTGCCGTGGACGAGTAGAGTTCTTACCGTCTGTCCCATTTCTGTACCTTTCTCCAGGAATTGGGGTCAAGCTCGTCGGTTCTCTTTGTCCTTTTGTTTTGCGTCCCTCTATGCGCATCTAGAGGGGAATTGAACCATCGCCTGACGGCTCTTGTCTCAATATCGTCTAGCCCATGATCCCGACGTTCGTCTTTGGATGGCCATCTGGCCAGGAGACTGGTGACTTCTTGGCCGTGGATCTCGGTACGTCCCGTCTGTCATCTATTCGTTCAGGGTTGACTCGTTTGCGGCATTTCTGTTGTATTACTTGTCAATGCCCATCTCTGGTCGCCATCCCGGCATTACCCATCATCACGATCACCCCTGTATATATATTGCTAGGTGGTACAAATCTCCGAGTCTGCCTCGTTACTCTGCAAGGCGATGGCAAATTTGAACTTACACAAACAAAGTATCGTCTCACCGAGGAACAGAAACAAGACGAGGGGCAAAAATTATTCGATTTCTGTGCGGAATGCCTGAAGACGTTCATCGATTCCAACACGGGTCCCGGCCCAGGTATGCTGAAAGAAGGTCAGCAGCTGCCTTTGGGTTTCACTGTAAGCAACGCATTCTCACGTGGTATATTTATGGCAACATGGATCAAAAGCTGACTTTGACACTCGGTTTGATGTCTGTTTATAGTTCTCATACCCATGCACGTGAGTCTGAGGATCCATGTAGACTGAAGCAGCTTTCTGTGCTGATCATGACCTGGTCGGATATGGACATTTTGGCAACTTTTTCATACTAACCTCACGAATTGGGACTTGACGTTATCCGGGGACATATGCGTTTACTTTTCACTCTATATTTCTTGTTGAAGCCAAGAGCGGATCGATCATGGAGAACTTATTCGTTGGACAAAAGGCTTTGGCGCCGCCAATACGGAAGGAAGGGATGTCGCTGAGATGTTCAAACAGTCTCTTGCAAAATATGTGGGTTCCCCTCTCTTTGGTCCTTTGATTCACGCCGTCAGCTTGACCATGGTAATAACAACTCACCTCTCCGATACCGTCTCCCTTTAGAACCTCCCGGTATACTTAACGGCACTTATAAACGATACCACTGGTACACTTGTCGCGTCGCACTACGTCAGTCCTAAGACTAAGATAGCCGTCATCTTCGGGACGGGTTGTAATGCCGCATACGTGGAGCATGTTAAAAACATTCCCAAGATCGCAAACTTGGGCATTCCTCCCGATGTTGACATGGCTATTAATTGTGAATGGGTATGCTACGCATCCTTTCATTGTCCCAGGTTTCAATGGAGCAATTTCTTATTTCAAGGGTGCTTTCGATTCGTTTGAGCATGAACATCTTCCACGGACGAAATATGATGCGATTGTTGACGAAACATCCAACAAGCCTGGTGAACAAGCATTTGAGGTGAGCATCACACCGTCGCTTCACGACGAGAACTAACGTTAACTGTGACCGGTAATTCCACATCCCCTATTTCTTGCTCAGAAACTCATCTCGGGTCGATATCTGGGCGAAATCCTCCGATTGGTCCTCTGCGAGCTCATAGACGAGGGCGTCCTTTTCCTCGGTCAGAACACATACAAGCTGGAAAAACCGTACTGTTTTGACACTGCCTTTTTGTCTCTGATGGAAAGGTGAGAGCGTCCTCCGTTGATCGTCTCTCATTGATTATCGACGATATTTTGGCAGTGACCCGACGGATGAGCTTCTCATGATTATTGGCATATTCACCCACTTTTTCGCT